>JAOYMZ010069957.1:0-28079 GCA_025802335.1 Pinguicula primuliflora | reverse complement strand
GTGGGTGAAGTGCATAAAACTAATGCAGTACATAGTGAGTGCCACAGTGTAAAATAAGAATGAAACAATACTAGAGATAGAAGTACTCCTGATAGACTTCAAAATTGAGCCGAAGTGATAAGGCTGGATTTAGGACCACCCCTAACAATCTTCCCTAGATTTTGTGTTTTTCGGCTTCTGTGATTTTTTGAATCTCTCTGAGTGATGTACTACAAATTGCGTTTCCTCATTGTCTGTTAAGTTAGCTTCATCGGCACTTTGCAGAATCTGTTCACTTTTTGGAGATTTTTCTTCGTATGTTTCAGACCTAGTGGAAGAAAGTTCAAGGTTTTTCCCTTGTAAGTTTCGGAGGTCCGAGGATATGTCGACTACAAGGGCTTTTATTGGAGTAAAATCGTTGAGGTTAAAATTTCCAACATTATTGTGAGATGTACCAATATCTACCTGATTCTCTAGGTGCTCTAAAGTGCTATCACATCGTGCATGTGGTAATTCTTGATTTGCATTTTCCATCCGCGACTTGTTTAAATCTAAAGCCATGTTTTCCTCATCAGTTTGAGCACAAAGTGAATTATTTCTAACACTAGTTGGGTTGTCAGTTGTGATTAGTAAATCAGTGGCTTTACCTCCTAGATTTTGGGAATTCTGTTCACTAATTGCCAATTCTGCAACTTGTTTTATGACTGGACTAGTAAGAACTGTGGCAATGGGAGTTGAGTTAGGAGACTTACCTGGTTCCTGATCCTCCCTTGGAATTTCCTCTATCAGTGGGAGTGTTTGGTAACCACGTTATCGATACTGATTCTGGTCAGTGTTTGGTAACCGAATTTTCGATTACCGAAGTGTTCGGTGATCGGTTACCGAGCACTGACTGATAAGTCTACTCAAAATATTTATCAACGGGGTCACTGAAAATCTTTCCAATGAATTGTTTCATTTTCAGTAAATCTACAATAAAAAAAGAAGTTACAGATGTGAACACAATCTGTTTTTTTTTATAACCATGGTATCAGGAATTATTTTTGGTCCGATTAATCCATGGGATCCATGCAAAGCGATCCCTCCACATGGATCGGGTAAGTCTCGGGCCTTTGGCCCGCGGTCGTGGCCCCAAAGAATTGTTTGTACCCAGTGGGATTGAACCTGAGACCTCATCCGTCTTTAGAAACTTAAGTCACAAGCCTCCACCATGAACACAACCTGTTGTTATGTGCGAGATGTTTAGATGAGATAAGCTGATTAATAAAAGAGAGACACTAATGATGTATGGAATAATAAATTTGATATATATATATACCACATTTCTAATTAAATGGAAGACCTATATTCCATCAAAAAAAAATTGTACTAGTTTAGGTTATAGCAGATAATGATAATTTATTTAATTTAATCAATTAATTAAAAACGATCGTGTCGAGCTAGTCATCCGGGTTACAAAACTAATCCCAACCTGGCACAACAATCAAAATAGATTAGTTTGACCCGTTTTATAAATGTGTCGTGCTTATCAGATTCATATTTTTATGAACAATAATAATAAGTGTATATAATTTCAATGTACATAATTATATACAACCAACAGTAATCTTCATATACCCATTGCTTATATACCCACCAATAGGCTTATTTCCACAGCTCTCATTTTCGGCCGTTGGATTTCAAAGGCAATGGATGAGATTTCAGGATGAGCACTTCCTCCCTACACGGCAATGCAACAGTTTGGAAATTTGATGAAATCTATGACACCCAACACGGATTGCTACTGGAAAATGTTGATATTTATGAATCTTCCTCAAACTTCATCCAACATTTGGAAGTGTTGGTATTCTTTATGAAGAGGCAATGCAACAATTTGGAAATTGGATGAAATCTACGACACCAAACACGAATTAATTCTAATCACGTCTGATAGTAGGATCGCGATAATGCGTGGTACGCCCGGATAATTGAAGTCGGTCCATTAACTATTAAACAACACACCCATCGATAAGATTGCGAAACTATCGTGGTTATCCCGGAAGCGTTATTCCGAAAACTATCCTGTAATATGCACATAATAAATTGTTCTATTGACGTCGATAATACGTGGTAAGACCGGACACGTCGTCGGTCGCTTAACATTTAACAACAAACAACCACCAGAACTTTGTTATACCATAACTAAATATCCCGTATAGCATATTCGAAACAAACATTGCAAGCGTCCCGACCTCAGACAATCGTGGATATCCCGGAAGAGGCATTCGTGCTCCAACTATCTTGTAGTTAACACTACTTGAAATGTTGATGTTTATGAATCTTCTCCAGACTTCATCCAACATTTGGAATACTGAATTCTTTAGCATCGGTATTCTTAAGAGGTGCAAACCAGGCGCAAGCATCATTCTTTGAGACGAAGTGATTTGGGAGGACGGAGTCTTGTTAATTGCAGCCGTTGGATCTCGAATCCAACTGTCCAAATTACTTGCTGGGCATATAAGCCTATTGTAGGGTATATGAATATTACTCATACAACCAATATAATATATACATGTGGAATGATGCAAAAATAAAATATTTGTGGACCCCATTATAATGGCATATTTACATATTATATTCATTGTACATAATTATGTATATTAATATTATGTACATCTATTATTATTGTTTTATGAATTAGGCTGACTCATATATACATTGCGGATGGATTATTTGGTTTAGGCCCATTTAATTCGACCAAATGATGATGTCAACTCCCATGGGTGATGTAACCAAGACAGATTAGTCTGGTTGCAATCAGGTGAATTCCTGACTAAAAGGTCTTGAGTTCAAGCCCCAACAAATGCGCTTATTCAAGCCTCATATATATGAGCCTTTTAGGCTAGGTGCAAGTCGCCTAGATTAGTCAAGAATGTAAAAACTCACGGATACTAAGAAGCAACGAGAATATTTCTCCCAATTAGCTACTTGAAAAAAACTTCCATAGGTGATACCTCTAATAATTCTATCTTTCATGGTCCAAGTGTAATTCGATCTTAGAAAATTGAAAATGCAGGCTTTGGCCGTTAATGCAAGGCAGCTGTGATGGGAAGGGCAAATTTGATTGATCTTTCATGGAAATGATAAATTTGCATTAATTTTTAAGTGTTATAGATATATGATATAGATATAGTGATTGGAACAGTTTGATAAGGATAAGACTTCTGTAACCGCTGGTCCTTACCTCTATATAAAGAGGATTACAGAGAATAATAAAGAACACAGTTTTACGGCTCTTCTTCTTCTCGTTTTCTTCCCTACACAATTCTTGAGATTACAACAAATTTTATTTTATCATCACCTACAACACATGATGGCAAAAACAAAACAAAACAAAAAGAATGCACGCAGGGAGAGATTGAGAGCTTTTAAAGCTGTGCATGAGTTGTTGGATCTGACAAAAGAAAATGGAGATGATAATCAAGAAGACGAAGAAGAAATGTGAGTATAAGCACTATTATTTTCTTTCCGTCCCTGTTTTTGTTGATTACTAGCTTTTGTTCATTTGTTACTCGATACTCCACTTTTACTCTCCCATACGATGCATCAGTTTTTTCCCATGAAAGTGGGTTGAAATTCTTGATCAATTAGTTTCCTATTTCTCCTTGTAGTTGGTGTATCTGTATACGGAAGGTATAATTTTCGCACAAGAATGATAGACGAGTTTGGAGATAATCAAGATGATGAAGGATAAAATTTCATAAATTGGTTAATTAGTAATGTTTTAATTTCCAAATGTAAAGATGAAAGGGAGATTATTCTTGAGGTTTTCTTCCCGCGGATTCTTTTATTCTTTACTAAAGTAAATATTGAGGGTAATATTGTCTTATAATTTATTTTTAGTTTGATATTATTACAAAAATGTCATTCTTATTTTTTAGAAGGAAAAAAACATGTCATGAGATGCTTATTCTTTTGAAGAAAGAGGTTCAAAAATAAGAACAAGTAGTAGTACTTGTACTGCACAAAACACTCATTTTTTTAAAAATATTTTTGTAATCTAATTATAATTTTTAGAAGTCGAAAACAGGGCTTAATTATACAATTTTTTTTGTGTAAGTATACAATTTGTTTAGTTTTGAAAGATGTCATCACATACTGTATTAATTAGTTCCACCAATAGAATGAGGCCAAAAATTGCATGCTTTTTTGTTGTACTTTATCATGGAGAAATTTGTTGCACATTTTCAGGATTAAATAATTATTTATTAGGGTTCTATAAATTTCATTTAAAGAAGTCACTCTGACCATGATGGAGTACATTGCTTTTGGTCTGCTCGGTGGGACTGATTCCACTAGCAAGTGGTGAAATAACATAAATTAGAAAATTGTATGCTTGCTATTCACAATAAAACACATCACACGAAAATTATTCACATTTTATATTATGGAGAATTTTTCTAGTCTCGAATGTTTGTGCCCCAATTAATGAGATATAATATCTAACTATAATCTTAGCCGGTGATGTTGTGACGCCTAAGATCAATTTCATCTTTGAGTTGAATTATTATTATTAATAATCATATTTTTAATATGAAATTGATCTTAGCAGTTGACTCACAATATTAATGGCTACGATTATAATTCGGGCTTGTATCTCATTAATCAGAACACAAACATTCGGGAGAAGAAGTTTTTTCTTATATTATATTATGTTATGAGTTAATTCAAAAACAAACCATTAGATAAAAGATGGTAAAGAATTTTCTTGAAAGATCACAAATAAAATTAACTGATGGAATCTTTTTAGGAAAATGACAAATCATACTTCTATTTTGGCACTTCTACCAGGTGTAAGCAATTAATGAATTAGGTGTTCAAAATAATACTCACCTGATATCAATGAACTCCTGCCAAAGGACTGTTATTATGACTTATAAAAAAAAGGGACTGTTATTTTGAACACATTTTTTTAAAGATAATTATAGCCATGAGAGAGAAAGTGCTCCCGGGCACACTGAAGGTCATACCTCAATTCAAATTTTTGAGGCAATTTTTTTCGTACCACAAAGTTTTCGTACATTTTTTAATTTCTCACCATTCAAACTTCGTACTTATGCCCAGCCTTCCTAAGACCGGAATTTATAACTCCCGACTTTTGCATGATCGGGCATCATTAAAATCACCAATGACGGTAATTAGCATATCCCGGCATTGGAAGGCCGTTTATAAATTACATCCCGGGCTTCCGAAGTTCAGGATGCGCGATTATGAATTGGTCTCCCACTTGGTACTCAGGCGATACAGAGCCCGAATTTTGATTTAGGCGTTGGCAGCTCGCACATCGGGACCTCAAATGATCCTGATTCATGGCAGCGTATGATTGAAGAATTCATGCAGCAATAACCTAAGCAATAACATTTATTTTTTTTTATTGCATTTCGGTATTTTTATTTAAAAATACTTATATCTATACATTTCAAACCGATTAAGAAATACATTAACTTTGATCATAATATTACCTTCACCAGGTTTCAAATTACAATTACAATTTTCTAAATAAAGTTTTTTTGCATCCTCAACTTTTTCCTCCTGAGTGTCTTGGACAACCTCATTTTCTATGTCTTGAGAATCTTTTACAACAAAATTTTCGATAGTTTAAGAATTTTCGTAACACCATCTTCATCGTCAGACGATTCAATAATGTGATTCGGATAATTAAACCATGCGTATATCCCAGTCTTCCTGCTAGGTGAGTGGAAGTAATCACAAAAATATTCACCTTTATACAAATCAGTACATCTACTGTGTTAAGGAAACAGACAATGATCAAGGATTGATTGAGTCAAAGATAACCAAAGATCAAGGATTGATAAGATTGTACTAGATAAATATGGATAGTTGTTAAGATAAATATGGTAGAAGTATTATACCATAGGACTCTTCCAATCCTTGTCTATATATGTTGTACATGTACCAAACAGTCAAGTAAGAAACACATACGGTTTTCTCCCAACATTGAGTTCTTCAATCTCTTTTCATTGAGTTCTCCAAACTCTTTTTCTTCTTTCATACTGTAGTCCTTCTACGGAAGAGTTCTCCAATCCTCCTCCTGTTTGTACTCATCTCCATCTTTTGGAGGCATAGCTGATGCAAATGTAAGAATAAGTAGTGTTGATAAATGGTTTTATGTTATGTATATACTAAGAATATATCTTAGTCTTGGGAAGGTCGGGAGTTGTTCCGGCCTTACCAAGGGCGGGCTTTCTTAACCTCCGTTAATAGGGATTTTAATGACGTCTGCTCATGCGAAAGCCGGGAGTTATAAATCCCGGTCTCGGGAAGGCTAGGCACAGGTCTCTGTCTTCCGAAGTCCGGGCGATGGCAAATTAAAAAATGTGCGAAAACTTTGTGACATAATTTTTTTTTGCCAATTTTCGATAAATCTCTGGTACTTGACGGCTATAGTGAGTTAAACCACTCACTGGAAGTCCTCTCCAACTCCCCAGTTGCTTATTAGATGCCCGGGGAGCTAGCCCAAACAATTAGGAGCCTGGGGCACTAGATCTAAAAACACACCATGGCCCTCAACAGAATTGTGTATTCCCAGTGTTTTGCCGTCCTACGGAAAGAAATTTGAAAGGGGAAAGCCCTAGAAATTGTAGAAGAACAACATAGGAAAACCTCAACACATCCTGAGTTCAATGTCTGAAGAAACAAAAAAAAGTGGAGATGAGATAACGACGGAGCATAGGGCTTCTATTCACAGCCGGCTGGGGCCGAGGGTTGAACCAATTGAGGAAGAATTGGAGGAAGGGTTGGTGTTCTTCATCACTAACTTCTAGCCTCACTTGGAGTTGGGAGATCTGAGAGCTATTTTGGAGAGTCACAGATAAGTATGTACTCTATCAATTGCTAGAAAATTATCAAAAGGTGGTTTTGCATTTGGTTTTGTCACTTCTGTTAATGTAGAGAGTATCTGTGTCCTTGAGCTGAAGTTGAATAATATATGGATTAGAAGCTTCAAAGTAAGAGCGAGTATTGCAAAATTCAACATGACAAGCTTCCATTTCATCTTGCCTCAACTTATCTGCTCAACGTAGCTATACTATTGGAAAAGTTGGCCATAAAAATGGACGAACATACTGGGAAGTACTTAAAAGAGCAACTAGTAAGGTCTACTGGAAAGTGACAAAGGAGGGGAGTAAGAGACAGAAATCAAATCTTAACATTGGAGTACTGAAGGGGAAAAGGAATCAGATACTAAGAAGGAGTGCAGGATCAGGAAACCAGGTTCAAACCCACAGATACAAGCAGATCTGAACAAGCCCCATGTCCTAGCTTTAATAGATGATAAGGATTTGATATTTAGGACAGTAGCTAGAGATTCTAATGGCTAAGATTTAGCAAAGTGTGTCAGTTAAAGAATGTTGAAGGTTGAAAAATCTTGAGGTGTGAACTAAGGAGAGGAGGATACAAGCAGATTAGAATCCCCCAATGGGGAATGGTAAAGTACTACTATGTGAAGAAGCAAGTAATGAACTGGAACCTTTGGTAAACATGGATCTGGAATGGTTACAAACTGAGTGACTCACACATCTGACTGGACTTCTCACCCGCCAGATAGAGAGAGACTTCGATGGATAAAAACCTTGGTATTCCATTCTCATGTTGGTCTCAACAAATACTTGAAGTAGTGGGTACCAAGCTTCGTAAAGTGATCAAGATAACTGAGAAAACTTTGAAAAAGGAGAACCTTGAAGTACCTTACATCCTAATCCAAATTGGTACCCATAACATCACCTCATGCATGCTCTGGGTATTCATTGATGGTCAGGAATATGAAGTTAGTGTATTAGAAATCGTGGAGGATGAGACTTGGAGAGGTCTTGAAGTAGGGTAGTAAACGATCAGAGCTGTTCACGAACAGGCTCGTATTCAGCTCGTTTAAAGCTCGTTCGTTCTGTTCATTAAGCTTAACGAGCTCGAGCCCAAACTTGTGTTCGCAAACTAACTTAACGAGTACGAGCTTGTCCGCGAGCTCTTAACGAACGTTCGCGAACATTGAATATAATAATAATATATTTATATATAATTAAATAAAACAATTTTTAAAAAATAATAAAAATACATTTGTCTATTTGAATACAAAAAATGTGTTAACTTTTCAAATATTCACTCACGTTTATAATTCTCTTTCAAACAAAAATATCCACTCAATTCTAGGAATTTTCTCATTCGAACCAGTTGAAGAATCAAGAAAAAAAAAACGGAATGACACAAATTGAATGATTTAAGCTCTCCGAGACAAGCTCCACGAAATCAGAGTCTCCAATTTTTCTTCATTTCTTCATTTTTCGAACCAGTCTTCATTTCTTCCTTTCGTGGAGCTTGGTCACGACAGGGCATAGAGCTTAAATCGTTAAAAATCACGACACCGTTGGTAAGTTAGGAGCAGTGAAAAGAAAAAAAACTAAATTGATTTTATTGTGGGTTTTGTAAAATTTGTATGACTTTTTGTAAATTTCACATGTATCTCTCCGATAGAGCTTGTCAATGTCACGAATGAGTTTACCTATCCAATATTCGCGAGCTCATTACCGAGCACATTTGTGAGCTCGTTCGCGAGTGACTTGCAAACAAACTCGAACCGAGCTCGATCTCGTACCTCAGCTCGTTAAGCTAAACGAACGAGAATAAGCTCGAGTGTGGCGATGTAGTTGCCACTGATGCCCAACTAAATCCAACACTTATGACAAGAACGTCTGTGTTTATGACCGTTTAATACAATCATAAACCCAAATGCTGATGTCAGTGGTGTCTAATTAGTATGATGGTGGTGGTACCAACGGAAATTTTTTGGGACCGGACCTTGCGTATCGGACGCAAGGTCTTACAGGCCAAAAACTTTAGTGGCCGTCGGATTTAAATCCGACGACCACAATGCGAGGTGCTTAAATTTTTAAAAAACGCGGGCCGCGGACCGGGTTTTGACCCAGTTTGGGACCCACATTTAAAAAAAATAATAGGAAAAGTCATAAATAAATGAGTAATACAACACAAGAAGAAACACGGTTTCTCTTCCGCCGTAGCTGTTTCTCTTCCGTCAGCAATTTCCATCGCACAACCCCCAATTCCGTCACCCAAGAAGATATGCAACTTCAAGCTCGCCACATATCGATACAAATCGATTTTTAATTGGCGCAAATTCCACAATTGCCATACTCCCCACGCTATTTCTTCACCATTGCCCCAAAATCCCAGCTCAAAAGCTTCTATTTTTTTCTTTTGCTCTCTGTTTCTCTTGTGAAGGTCTGCAGGCGTCTGTTGGACTCAGATCTGTACTTTTTAAGATCTCATTATCACTTAGTTTGTACTGTATTGTTGCTGTTCAGTGTTTCTTGAAGTGCCTAAAAAATGAGTAGTAAAGAAGAGTTCTTGAAGATCCAGGTAGCTTATTCTTGTTCACTGCTCGTGATTTTTAATGGGTTTCTTCTGTTAATGTCTCTGTTCATTAATTTCGCTAAAGTTTTGATTTTTACTGTTGTCCAAGCTCTGATATTTTTTGTGCTTGCTTGTGATTGTAGACTTGTGTTCTTAAAGTGAATATTTACTGTGAAGGCTGCAAGCAGAAGGAGGTAAAGAAGATATTGCAGAAGATTGAAGGTCTGTGGTTGCATAAAGATGGATTCAGATTCAGATTTTGGAAGGTTACAGTTTCCGGCAATGTTGATCCGGCGACGCTGATGAAGAAGTTTTTTTAAATTGAGTTAATTAAGCGGAGGCCAACCCGCTCGTCGACCCGCTATTGTTCTTTTAAGTGAGATTTAAATCTTGGCCGTCGGATTTGAATCTGACGGTCAGGAAAGTTGTCCGACATGTAAGAGATTTCCATCCGGTAAACAATGTCCTGCATCGGAAAATTTCTCGTGGTACCAACGTGAGAGCATCGTCCCCGTCCCATGACATTTTGTTAAAAAAATTATGACAAGAAAAAATTGGTCTAAAAAAGAAAAGAAAAAATAACTGAAGGGGCCATAGCTTATATGGATATTAGAAAATTATTTTTCTCTATAGTGGTGGATAGTAAGTATAATGATACTTAGAGACTTCAAGCGTACAACTCTTAAGTGTACAATTTCGTACAATTTTTTGATTTCATTTTTCGTTGTTGAAATTAATCACACAAATAGAAAGCTTGTATACAAGAGAATAAAAACCTCATACTTTGATATGGTTTCAGCAAATTCATGGTCGGAAATTTCAAAAAAAAATCTCTTGGATTAAGTAGTCCTTAATAAGGTTCATTGACAGAATCTCACTGGAGCATGGGACTTTTGTTCTCTTGTATACAAGCTTTCCATTAGTGTGATCAATTTCGACAATGAAAAATGAAATCAAAAATTTGTACACTGATTGTACACCTAAGAGTTATACACTAGAAGCTTACTCATGATACTTGTATACTATTTTTTAACATTTAAATTTGATACACTTTAAATTACACCTAAATCCCATAATCAACACTGAAATTGTCAACAATAATGAAAAATTAATGTATTAAGGACAAGAATAATATATTTCGGCACCATAAGGCAAAATTCGGCACCATAAGGTCTGCACCAGAAAAAAATTCGATCAAACGCCTCATGCATCAGGTTGGATTTCTGTGACTTCATCACTAGTAATTTTGTTACATTTTTTTCAGTAGTCCTTAATTAGGATTTAGAAATTACCGTCGATTGAATCATGGAAACCCCATCGAGACATGAGATTTTGACCATTGATGTACCAATTTTCAATCAATTGTGTCAATTTAGGCAACGTTGACATGATGCGATAGGAATTTAAAGTACGTTAAATTTTATCATCAATACATAATATATGAATACCATTTTTATAGTTATAATATGGTTCATTGGATTTATAAGGAACTATGGACACTAGAGTGTTCGTCGGTTGGTCGGTACCGGTCCGACCCCGAAACGGAATCGGTACCAAGTTTTGGTACCTGTACATAAAATATTTAAAATCTTATATTTTTTTAATTTTCTTCGGTACCAGTACCCATTAATAACTGGTCCGGACCTTTGGTACCCGCCTCAATTATGGACACTCATCGGACAGTCAATTTTTGTATGTGTCCTGTCAGGGCATTTTAGTTGCTAAAATGCCCTGCGGCGCTGAAACCTTCAGCGCGAGGTTTCCCGCCCCCCTTTCCCCCCTTCAACGTTATTGCCTTCTGCGCGGCCTCTCCTATTTAAGTGGCATTCTATCTCTAGAACATACACAGTTTGAAGTTGTCAGCGAGAGTAGCTACCAGTTCCCTTCTTATTGTCCAGAGGTATTTTTTTCAATATTCATTCTTATGCATTTGAAACGTTAAATATTGAATTAATATATTTTTTTTATTTTATATGTTAGGATATATTATAATGAATAATTTTAGCGATTCTGTTTTTTTATTGGTTTTTCGGTTCGAGTTCAGAAATTCCTGATTTAAATATGCCTTCGGAGTATGTTGAGCCAAGTTCATCAACTAAATATCCTGATTATTCACATCAACCGTATCCAAATTATTCACAATATCCTTACGCACCGAACCAAAATGTGTGGTCTCAACCGACGAGCCAAGGAAGTTGTTCTAAGTCACAAAATAGTTGGACGTTGCCTCAAAATAATTCAGCTGATAACTTGTCCCCTATTGTCGATTTTGTAGGTTATACACCAGACATTAATGTAGACGACATCAATTCTGAACCTGACACTGAAGATGAGGGAGAAGATATGCAACCCATTCTTAGGTCCGCTTGCAGAGAGCCAAATATTCAGAGATAAGCCTCATCTGCAACATTCGATAATGAAGTACCATATTATGGTAGCTAAAAGGGAGTTTTGGGTGGTTAAGAGCTATAATATACAGTGGTATGTTGCATGTAAGCATCATTTCGAAGTTCAATGATGTGATTGAGTGCTAACTGTGCTTTACAGACCTGATGGCTGGAAATGAAAAATAACTTATATCAGGCCAGAGCACAGGTGTGATCCTAATGTGGTGACCGAGTACCACAGTAATCTGACGAAGACATTTGTTGCACATGAGTTGCTTGCATTTCTTATATATGTACGGTCGTAATATGACGAAGATATTTTTATTTTTTAAGCTTCACGGCGTATATGGCTCAGCAATTGGTGAAAAATAGATATGGATTTGAGATTCGATATTCAAAGGCTTGGTGGGTAGTCCAACGTGCTAGTGAAATAGAGCACGATACGTGGACGTCTGGTGTTGCACGTCTACCTGCCTATCTTATAATACTACAACATTGGGATTCGACACATGTTGTGGATTGGAGGCTTGAGAATACTGCCAACCCGAGTGAGAAACAGCTGAAATATGTGTTTTGGGCCTTTAGTCCTTGCATCACTGGGTACCGACACTGCCGACCTGTTCTGTCTGTATATGGAACACATCTATATTGCTCCTACAGGTTGAAATTACTTGTGGTGGTAGTATTAGATGTCAGCGGACACATATTGCTAGTTGCGTTTGCACTAGTAGATGAAGAGACCACTGAGGCGTGACATTGGTTTCTTGAGAAGTTAGAAGAGCACGCTACATTAAAGGATACTAGGCGTCACTGCTTGGTTTCGAACAGGTGTTATGGAATTCTGAGAGCTATTCTTGACGTACGCGCATTGAAAGGCGAAAGAGGTGACTCTATATTTTACCTACGTCATATATGCTCAAATCTAAATCGTGATCGTAAAGACAAGGTGGTCAAGGAAATGACATGGAAAGCCGACTCAAGAGTTAGTCAAACAAAGTTTCACCGTCAGATGACTGCAATTTACCGCCGGAATCCAAAAGCAAACGACTATCTTATGAACATCTCTTTTGAGATGTGGACACTGTTGTATGATGTAGGACCACACTGTGGAATAATGACCACGAATCAGGTGGAGTGCTTTAATGGAGTGTTGAAGAGGGTGTGACAATTGCCTATTACATCGATCATACAGCAGACACATGATAATTGCATTGACTACTTCAACGCACGATCGAGTGATTGTTTGTGCATGACATCATCTCTTGATGTGTGGACTGATAAAGTCAAGCGCTTTTACAAGCAAGTTGTGGTACGTGCTCCGATGCACGAAATGAAGCCATTTGATATGCTTGAGGGTGGAACTCGCTTTCACGTGCAAGTTTGTACTAAGAGCTCCCGTGAATGCCAGCACGTCGAGTTAAGTATCTACAATTGCTCTTGTGGTCTCAATACGACATTCCGTGCTCTCATGCAATATGGGTTAGTTTTTCATCAGACAATATTTTACTAAATAACTTATATACTGATCTTAACATTAGAAAATTTATAGACTTGTCGAAAATATCGGAAGGATCCCATGAATTATTGCATTCCGGAGGTGACAATTCTCGAGCTTATGCGAACGTATGAGCAACCATGGCGTGCGAGGGGTCCACACATACAAGAACCAACTCCAGCATTTTCATTAATACACAAATTTAAACTGAAAAAAAAGGACTGGCCGAAGAACAGATAACGAAAAAATACATAATGAACAGGACGAAGGCATAATTTCATCTCAAAATAGTGTAGGCAGACCTCCTGATCGTGAGCGTGGGCGTGATAGAGGAAGTAAGCGTGGAAGTTAATTAGATACTTAATAGCCAAACCAAAGATTTTAAAAATTTAATTGTTGTAGTCAAAGACGTGGAAGTGTTTATGAATATTATTATTAAATAAATGTATTCCACATTTATTTAAGATTCAACATATTTTAAGTTTTCAAATGAAATCAATAACAAATAGAAGTTCGAAAATTTTATTTAATGAATAATAAATAAAAATTTGAAAATTAATTTAATCCTCGTATAAGAAAATTAGTAGTACTAATATTTCCTATATAAAACTCTTCAACTGTTTCTGGTGGCACCACATCGTCCTCGACTCCCATATTTATTTGTTGATGTGAAGGACCTATTTCATAATTGTGTTGCCTTGGAGGAGTCTGTAAAGGGTCTGCCTCGTTATCCAAATCGCCACACAATTTTTTATGTATCTTCACAACAAGTGATATCAACCATTGTGGATTCACCAGTTGTTGGTGGTTTGACAATTGAAGAATTTCTTCGGCCTGTATATTTAAATATTTATCAGATAAAATAAATTTAAAGCATGAAACACAAAAAATTTAATAAAATAAATACATAGCAGAAGAGCCATAAAAGGCGCATACTCTACTGGCAAATCGACTTGCTCTACCGGGTGCACGGAAGTGCAAAATCTTCGGGTAATGGACACCCCGACACCTCTGACCTCATCAAATATGACGTTCATATAATAATTTGCCCACATATCACGATGATGGTTCAGATAAGCAGACCAATTGCGCTTTCTAAGCCTATCATTCGATTTCGTATGTGCCAATGCTTCTACTGCACCGTCCACCCCTTGAGGTATCCCCTGAGTCCAACCAAATTAGTGAACCGTCAACTATGCACGAATTCGAGCATATGAAGATTAGGTTGAATACGACTCATCCCCTCTTCTGTATATGGGATGGAATGAAACTGAAAATCAATACAAAAAATAAAATTAAACGTATAATTTATAATAAAATTATGTTTCATGGATAATAAAAATAAGATTATACCTGAGAGGCCCCAATGACATCAAAGGACAACCGCAACAATTGAACTCGATGTGACCCTGCGCTTCAACTCTTCATCCGTGTCAAAAATCGATTCCCGAATACATCAGGAATTTATCCACGTCTCCGATCTATGTGAGGCGGACTGAACTTACCAGGGGTCGGCACAATGGTCCAGAAAGCGTGAATATCCCCATATTTGCAACAATTTAATTGCGCCGCCACCATTCTTGTATTTATCCACATGAGTCCTGCATAGGTTGTTGTACAGGCAACACAATAACGCACTCTCCAGTTGTATATGAATATCCTCGATAAATCCGCTATGTACAACAACAAATTCATATCCATCCTATATCCGCTACGATCTGGAAACATAAGGTCACCCAAAATTTGGGTTATGATACCCCGAGCATAATACTGTACATTTATATTATCACTATTTTCATCTATCTGTATTAATTTAAAATGTTCCTCAATCATGGAAGACTTCATCTTCCCATCATATATATCCTCAACACCAACTTCAATCCCGTATAACTGCTCCATATGCAGCTGGATACGAGTTAAAGACCATGGCAAATCAATATCTTGCAACCCAAAAACTGCCAGCCCATTAAGTGGGAGTTCCCATATCATAGAAACATAATGTAACGTGATTGTGCACTCCCGAATGACATCCAAAATATGTGCATGCGAGTATGTCATCGATCAATCAGAACTGCCATAAAATGTCAGTATATCTGCATAGAACAACTCTGATATGCCCCCAAAACCCAAGTGCAATTATATAATTAATAACTCTATCATGCAAATTAAGAAGACGAGGCCATTTATCGGGATACCTGCATTTACTATAGCGTCAGCACTTATTTCACTCCTTAAAATATGTGTACTTCTATGATTCTCCAAATCTCCGATAACATCCTGAGAATCAGGGCAATACAGACCGGGATGCTGGCTCTCATCCTGGCTATAACTCACATTGATATTTAAAAAATATATTGTAATGATAAGAACAATGCATAAATTTAATGCCAATAATTAATATTCGCATAATTAACAAATTTAACCATATATAAAAATTACCTTAAGTTAGAATTTTTTTATATCTCTGCTCATTTTCCTACTGCCGAAAAGGCTCTTCTTTGCCAATTAAAGATATGAGATTTCTGTTGTAGTGATAAAAAACGAAAGAAAGGGGCACAATTTATAGTAGAGGTTGCGCTGAAGCCTTTAGCGCGGCCTCTACTTATTTCTCGCACTGAAACCACGTTGCGCGACAAATCCACCGCTCTGATGCCATTAGCGCGTCCGCACGAGGCCCTTCCGCACGAGGCCCTTCCGCACGAGGCCCTTCCACGCTGAAACCTTTAACACGGTAGGACAATTTAACAAATACATTCCACTGACATGACACATTAAAAAATTTCCTGCAAATTTACCGGCACCCGAACACTAGTAAATTATGGACACCGGTGGGTGGTGGTACACTAGATCCCACCACCCAGCCACAAAACCGCCAGGCAATTCGATTTTTTTTCTTTTCCGGAAAGTAGTCATTTTTGTTGGTTTGGCTTTTCCCTTTTTTTTTCCGAGCCCTGCTATAATGCACCCCTGGCGGCACCCCCTACCCGTTTGGCCAAAATATAGACGATTTCTTACAAATTTAAATATTATAAACCGTATAAACTCAAGGGCTAAATTAATACGGCGGCTTCGCTGCCGAAAAATCTAAAACCCTATTTAAATATTATAAATCCAAGAGCTAAATATAAATCCGAGAACTAAACCATATAAACCCAAGCTCTAAATATTATAAACTCAGATCTAAATTTGTAGGAAATCGTTCATATTTTGGCCAAAAATAGAGGTAGATACCTATTTAATTTTCGTTTTTCCCCCTCTCAAACCGCACCAAGCCAAGATGCTGCACCCACGCGCTTTGCGGCAACGTGGTTTATCTCGCTCGGTACCCTTTTCAGGTACGGGGAAATGCGAAAGGGAAAACTAAGCCCAGGGACGGCAACTGTGATAGAACGCGCTATCCGATGGCAGTATGGAACTCTTTTGCCTCTGAATTTGATTAGACTTGAGCCGAGTAATGGAACTGAGCAGTCAGTCCAAAAGACGAACACCAGCCCCCGATAGTTGCTGCCAAACCTTTTCGACGGGACCACGCGCGTGGAATTTTGGACACACGTATCTTCAGAAGTAGAAGGTAATTTATACATAAATACATACATACGCTGTAATGTATGTCAAGATCAATTATGTTTCATCTTTCTCGACCTACTAGCTAGTTATCACATAATTACGGGTCGGCAGATCCTTGATAGCATGGGGGTTGCAGTAAACTTAAAAAAAGTTGCTTCAGAACAATGGCATTAAGCTTACCCGCGTTTAAGGGTACCAATTAGTCGTTGCAAGGAAGAATATGGTGGTAGCAGCTTTTGTGATTAGAGGACACTTTCATGAATGAATGACATGAATCAAAGTTGATAATGAATGGTCCGTCCTATAGCTTACCCACAAATTATTGGCTCTCGCCGATTTTAATAGGATGGTAAAGTTTCGTTTGTTGGCATTCAATGAAAAGAAGAAAAGCTCTGCTGGATGGATGATGGCCTTAAACTGGGAAGTGAAAAAGTAGTAAAAATGGACATTGCTCCAAAAGAAGATGTTTTTGTTGCAATCTTTGCTTTTCCATTTGCTTTTGCTTCATCCCTCCACTTCAAACAGTGTTCTTGATCTCTCTCTCTCTCTCTCTCGTTTCCTCTCGTTATCTTTCACACACTTGAGTCCAAAAGGGGCACTCCCACATTGGTTTCTTTTGCCTTTTTTCTCGTCTGTTTCTGCTGCTGTTGCTGTTCCCTCCCTCCCCTCTTCAGAGAGCTACTAATGGGAGAGGAATCGTATCTTGAATTTCTTGTGATTATTTGAGTGTTGATATACCTTCTCGATCCTTCATCCTCTTCTTGGTAATCAATGACTTCTCTTCTTTTTCTTCTTCCTGTTCTCTTGTAATCTAATCTATTTATGCTTTTGGGCGCTTAGGGTTTGAATATGGTGTGTGGGTTATTCGATTTGAATACGGTAGACAATGAAGAAGAATACGAGGCAGCTTCGCCGTCGTACGATTCTCCGCTGTCGTCCTCTTCGGCGGCGGTTTCTGGGACCTTGGAATCGTCTGCGGGAAGGTCCTCATCGGAGGTGTGTATGGAGCTCTGGCACGCGTGTGCGGGGCCGTTGATTTCTCTCCCGAAGAAAGGAAACGCCGTCGTCTACTTTCCTCAGGGGCACGTCGAACACCTACAGGAGCAAACTGCCGTGGCGGCGTACGATCTCCCTCCTCACGTGTTCTGTCGCGTCTCGGATGTCAAGCTTCATGTACGGAAGCGGTTCTCTTTACCAATTTCTTATTCGTGTTCCCTTTTCAATCGTGATTTTGGAACAGCCCAGTTTTTAGCTGAATGTGCAGAGTATTTGTTCGCAGGCAGACGCGGAGAGTGATGAGGTTTATGCGCAAGTTGCACTGATTCCAGATCAAAAGGTACATACGGGCTTTACTCTCCGTTATGCAATGACATTGCTGTGGCTTTAAATTCTTAAGAATATGGGAAAATTTGGGGGGCTTTTAAGTTCTGGTGCATAATCACGTTGAAGCACTTTTCTGCTTTAACCAAGTACAAATTTTTCGCCATCCATTAAGCATGAACATTTCATTTGAAGCCTTTTTTAGAAGGAAAACTTTTCCAGATGAATTTACAGATACGGTCAATCTGTTTGAAACTTGCTATATCCACCGGAATATGGTTGGGTAATTGGTAAAGTTAGAATCTTTATATTTATTGGGGATATGTGTCAAATGCTGCTCCTCTTCCATGGCAAAGAAATATTTTCCTACTCTACAGTGAGAGATTCTTGTGATTCGGATCTGAGATCATGGACATACAATTGAGCTGATATGATGAACACGATGTGGTTTATGCTAGCATTATAGTTGATAAGTAAATCTTGATGGCAGATTGAGCATGAATGGAGGGAAGGCATATTTGAAATAGATGCTGAAGATGATGATCCTGAAGGCAGTGGAAAGTCTGTGACACCCCATATGTTTTGTAAAACTCTCACTGCATCCGATACTAGTACTCATGGTGGCTTTTCTGTTCCTCGTCGTGCTGCTGAGGATTGCTTCCCTCCCCTGGTATCTGGAATCATATGCAGACTTTCTTCTTGATTGCCAACAAACTCGGCTCCTGCCTCCTCGGCTTATCATGATTAATGATTATGATCCTGTCTTTTTTTTGTAGGATTATAAACAGCAGAGACCCTCACAAGACCTTGTTGCTAAGGACTTGCATGGAATGGAGTGGAATTTCAGGCATATTTACAGAGGTACATTTTCAATCTTTATCTTCGCATGGTTATCGTGGCAACAAATATCTGTTGAACGTACGCTTTTCTGGGGCAGGTCAGCCTAGAAGGCATTTGCTCACAACTGGTTGGAGTGCATTTGTCAACAAGAAGAAGCTTGTGTCTGGAGATGCTGTACTTTTTCTGAGGTTGATAGATTGTTAAGTGATTTTAAGATTAGTTAAAATTGAGGGACTCATGGAACGTGATTAAATGTAGAGGTGGTGATGGAGAACTCAGGCTTGGAGTTCGTAGAGCTGTGCAAGTTAAAACTGGTTCTTCCATCCTTCCATCTAATCTTCAATTCTCCAATGGATGTATTGCTGCTGTGGCGAATGCCATATCCATGCGAAGTACCTTTGACATTTGCTATAATCCAAGGTATTAATCCCTATAGCTGTTGAAATTGATTCCACTGTATGGTTATGATCTCCCTATTGAATCCACCGTATGTTACGTATACTCAGGGCTCGTTCGTCTGAGATCATCGTACCTTATGTCAAGTTCTCCAAGAGTGTCACACGGTCGTTTTCTTGCGGGATGCGATTCAAATTTCGGGTCGAGAGAGAGGATTCTTCTGAGAGAAGGTTTGCTTGTCAGTAGTCTTAACAGATATATAATGGATACAATCCATGGAGAGAACTCATTTACACTTTGGCAGGTGCAGTGGTGTCATTGTTGGGGTCAGTGATGTGGATCCAGGAAGATGGGCCGGATCAAAATGGAAGTGCTTGTTGGTCAGTACCTTCCTTCTTTTAATCCTCTGCTGGCTTGATCGTTTCTGTAAACAGGTTGCATCAAATCGTTGCAGGTAAGATGGGGGGATGATATGGAGACCAATCGTCTCGATCGAGTTTCCCCTTGGGAGATTGAAGTGTCTGGTTCTTTGTGTGGACCAGCCGCTAGCAGTTCCGTGTTACCAGGCACGAAAAGAAGCCGCATTGGCTTTCCTGCATCAAATACAGATCTTCCAGGTCCAAGAGGTTGTTATTTTTCAGACAGTTTGTTTTGCTTGCTTTCAAACTCTCCGTTTCTGAAGTGCTGAGAGTAACCTTACGTTGCCGAATAAATAAGTTATTTGTCGAATTTTATTTATTACCGTCGAGATTGTGATCCACTTGGATGATGGTGATATTAGAATTCGGTTCTTATTTATTCGGTACCTAAAATTTTACGCTTGAAGATTTTTCGAAGTGCTGAAGGTCTGTGCCTGCTCTGCTCCTTACAGATGGGACTGGAATTTCAGACTCTGGGGAACCATCAAGGTTCCAAAAGGTCTTGCAAGGTCAAGAAGTATTTGGGTTCAGTATTCCATACGCCGGAGCTGAAGGTAGTACCGTGCAGCATCCATCCGGCCTGCGGTGCTATTCCGGCCCGAGTTCTAGAATTCGTGTCATTGGCAACAACAGCAGGCTACTGCAACCTGATTCTGTGAATTCATTAGATGAATCCTTTCGATTCCACAGGGTCTTGCAAGGTCAAGAAATTACGCCATTTGTAAGAGGTCGAGAAATGAAACATGTGAAGGAGAGCAACAACAATGCTTCCAGCAACGTGATCAATGGAGTTCAGGTGTCAAGGCCTGGAAATAGTTGGTCGGTTTACAATGCTACCGGCCATCATCACCACCACCCTTCACCACCTCCTCCGCCTTCTCCATCCTCAGCATTTCATTATGACTACAAGAGAAAGCTCGAGACCAGGAAGCAGGATGTACCCACCAAAATGTACGCATCTTCTGAAACTCTCACCAACGGGGAAGATCAGCAGGGATTCAGATCCAACGGTGTTGATCGAAAAGACAGGAGCCAGATATCCATTTTGCAGACTCAACCATTCTTCAGAGACAGTCAGAAGAACTTCATCTCCATGTGCAAGAACAGCTGCAGGCTCTTTGGATTTCCCCTGACTGAGGGAGGAGAAGCCATGAAAACTGGTAAGGCTGAAAATCTCATATTGTCATCTACTGCAGCATATGGTGAAGAAGGTGACATCCTTCCTGACAACGAGGAACAACTTTTCCCACCTCCATTAATGACCAAGGTATAATGGTGGTCTCGGTCACAGTAGGTGAAAACAATCTGAATGAGAAACTGTGAATGGAAGAGCTGGAGGAGAAGAACAATTTCCCTGCCACCTCTGTCTATTTGTTTATTGTTTGTTGTTGAAGAAAAAAGATTTGATTTATTACATGCTTTGAATTGTGGAAACAGTTTGTTGGTATCTAAGACTTCAATTCTATATATTTTTGTTCCTTATTTCTTTTACAGACGATGTACTATACCCCGACTATGCTCGTAAGTTCTACTGAAAAGGTGATTTTAGCTTTTCAATCGTAGAATTATTTTTTACACTGTTTGTAATTTTGACATCTTGCAGTGAAAAAGTTTCAAAAAGTCAAAAAGTCAAAAGTTCCATTAAAGTTGTTTCTATGAGGCTTAGGCAGTGTTTTGTACAGCTTTTCCACAGATCCTTTTGCCTTTTCCACAACATAAGCTGTTTTTGCAGTGTTTGGTAAATCAACTTTTGCTTTGGCTTATCTGCAAAAAAGTCAGAAAAAAGCTAAAAGTTATAAGTTAGGTGGGAGTAGCTTTTGAATGGCTTTTCTCTGTGGCAATTTTGAAATTAATTCGAAGTTTAAATGTGATATAATTATTCTTGCACATTCAAAAGTCCTTCTGCAAAAGTTGCTCTCCCAAACACAGCCTTAGAAACTTGCTTCATCACTAAGCTTTTGTATAGATTCTATTCTACGGTAAGATTCCAAAGCCCATTAGTTATCCATTTAGGGTTTTGTATTGTAATTAGCTGGCTATATTATGAAAAATTAAATGTAAAAATACGATATAAAGAGTCAATCTATTGTTTTAATCTATCTATAAAATTAATATTCTATCACGTTTAAATTATACTTTTATATAAATACAATTTTTTTAATTTTTCTCTTTAATAAATAAAAAAAGATTTATTTATTATTAAATTAATATTATTCTTTTGTGAACTATTGCTGGTCGAATAACTTTGGTTTCGTGCATGCCTGATTTGCCAATATGCATTTATCCAGGCAGCTTTCCAAAACTCTGCATCTGATTTCCGCTGGATGAGGCTCATGTTGTTTACGCAGTTCGCCCAAAGTCCATGCGGCGAGGTAATGTCTTTGCTCATTATCCACTGATCCAGACCTCTTGTACATATCTGCATATGCGTAGAGGTAATGTCTTTGCTCATTATCCACTGATACTTGCAATCAGGGGCGAAGTCGTGTAGGCCTGGAGGGGGGCACGTGCCCCTCCTAAAAAAACAAAACAAAAATTAAAAAAATGGTACAAATCTAAAAATTGCAGAGAAGAAGAAGAGAAGAAGGGAAGAAGAAGAGAAGGAGAAGAGAAGGAGAAGAGGAGAAAGAGAAGAAGAATGTGTAGAGGAGAGACAAGAATGAACAACTCATTTTTTGTGCATTTTGTACGAAAATGATAATAGGCACACCTTTTTTGCATGACAGTGACACGCCTTATCTCACATGGGAGTTGTGTGGCACCCACATGTCAGTATGTGGGTCCCACCACTGTGTGGCACAGTCGTGCCACTATCGTGCCATTGTGGCGTGCCTTATAGCACAACTCCATTTTGTATGGGTGAGTGTGTGTATTATCATTTATATTTTTTCTTTTGTTTATTTTTTGTTTTCATATTATAAATAATTAATTTGTATATAGTGAATTATATATAATAGATAATCTATGTAGTGCATTTATATGTTTTCCAACTAAAATTTAATGAATGTAAACATTCATAATTATATATTTAAATTATATTTATTTAAAAAATTTATTATTTATTAAAAATATGACTATTCACATTCATGATTTCAAATTGTTAATTTAGATTCATGCTTAATATTGTGCTTTGACAACTGTAATTAGTATATCTAATAAAGTTAGTTCTAGAATTTTGGAAGAGAAATATTAATGTTATTCATAATATCTCTTTAACTCTCACGAGTGATAATATATCTTGTGATAAATTTGATACCCGACTCCCTTTAGTAAGATATAGAAATTGATTTAGACCATCTTCCCACTGATCTTGAGGAGTGATATGGAGCACGAATTTTAGATCACTATAAAATCACTCCACACATGTGTTAGACGCTAATTGGGTAAAAGTTGGGTGGGATATTCAACACTTATTGGGTAAAGCAGACAAGTTTAATTAGTGTGCAGTTCGTGCCACTATTTCCGTTCACTATATCATTTTTCTTGTTGATCTTAGACTAAATCCATCAATCATGGCTATAATGCTAATGATAGGATACATTAGTTCAGCACTTAAGAAATGTTGTCTAATATATAACGTCTCACCTAAAATTTTTCGGAACTATGCCCCGTGTCTGAAAATGCTAGCTTCGCCACTGCTTGCAATGCCCATGATGTGAAGAAGAACCAGAAAATGTCAGAACATCTATTCTACATATGTGAAAATTAGATCTATCCGGCAAATATTTCAGTACCGGTCAAAACGAATATGTAGTTAGTTTGGTTACTTAGAATTTTGAAGATGGGTGCATGTGTTTCTTTTTCTCTTATTATATATGTTGGATTGTAATTATTTTTATCGTAAACAAAAGAAGTAAATCTAGGATGTTCCCAACATAAAGACCTATCGTCATGGCCTGTGAACACCAAACTGAGGCCAATCCGGCAACCATGAAGGTCAAAAACAAGGAATTGCTGAGTCCTGATGCCATGGATACTCCTAATTTCGTCCATATTGAGGCCCCCCTCCCCCTTCCTTGTCGACTGACGGGAGGGTTTAGGAACCCTTGAGGGAGGCGGATCTGAACCTTCTGCAAGCCAACATGACCACGACGACTCCCAGTGGTAAAATTCTGCTAGACCCCATTCCCACCGACGCTGGACAGCATGCCCAGATCCCACCGGGCTCCGAATCTGCTTCCCCAGGTTTATCGTTCCGAGAGGCTCTTGCACCGAAAATCCCTCAGGAACAAGGGGTAAGAGTCCATTTACGCAGACTACCATTACGGTAGATGAAGGGTAGGTCCAACACTCGACGGTAGATGGCAAACTGTTGAAATGTGAAGGGACATTGTCCCACATTGGAAAAATGAAATCAAGAACTCAAATATAAATATGGGAAGAGTGGGGAAGTCCAATACCTTGAATTCAGGATTTTGAGGATGATACCCACATTCCTAATAAACAAACCTCCACATATGCACCCGCATACCCGAGATCCATCATATGGGCTCGATATACTTGAGATCCGTCATATGGGCTCGGTATAACATACCCGCCATATGGGATAACCATAAAAATATATATATATATATATATAATACCAACAGTGGTATCAGAGCGAGGTTCACCATATGGGCCAGCCCGGATACTTCTGCTGCACAAATAATGGGTGTTCAAGTCCGAAAGGGCATGCCTAGTCGGACTTGGGGAGGAGTGTTGAAATGAAGGGACATTGTCCCACATCGGAAAAATGAAATCAAGAACTCAAATATAAATATGGGATGAGTGGGGAAGTCCAATACCTTGAATTCAGGGTTTTGAGGATGATACTCATATTCCTAATAAACAAACCTCCACATATGCACCCGCATACCCGAGACTCGTCATATGGGCTAGGTATACTTGAGACCCGCCATATGGGCTCGGCATAACATACCTGTCATATGAGATAACCATAAAAATATATATATATATATAATACCAACACAAACACTGCGTTACCTTCTCCGAAAGAATCAATCGAGCTATGGATCAGAACATGGAATTTACGGTGTATATCAAGCCGCTGGAACAGGTTACGAGTTTCAAATTTCTTTATCAGAAGTTAATCTCGCTTTGGTAACCAAGAGGTAATATTCATCTGTTGGACATTGAAAGAGGCTGTTACTTAGTTAAGCTGGATTACAAAGAAGACTATCTAAATGCTCTACTTGGAGGTCCTTACTCTATTGTGGGACATACGCTGAATGTGCATCCCTGGCATCCTGCCTTTCGACACCCAATCCGATCATCTTGAGTAAGAGTCAGTAGCCTCCTAGGTTCGTATACCAGGATTACCTCCTCAGTATTTTCAGGATGCCTTACTTTGCGAGATTGCCAGACCTATAGGTTCCTATCTAAAGGCAGACACACATACCATTCAGGCGAACAGGAGGCTTTATGCCCGAATTATAGTCTGTTTGGATCTCACAAAACCTTTAGTTTCGAGTGTTGTGGTGCGTGGGGTGGAATACATGATATGTTATGAAGACCTTAATAATGTATGCATCGGGTGTGGCATGTTTGGTCATCTTGCCAGTTCCTATTCTGCAGTCAAGGGGGCTCCGGCAACTCTGGCAATGGGAGCCAAAGAGACTGCCGAAAACATAGCTAAGGGTCATATTTGAGCTGGCCACTTGGATGGGGAGGATGTCTTGGTGAAAAGACCGAAGTCACTACAACCTGATCCACCACCGGAAGCTGGGGATATGCCTTGTCTTATTGCCGAAAAGAAACGCAGGATTCCCAGATCTGCAGCTGGGGGAGCCATTATTCCAGGTAACAAAAATCTGTTTAAGTTTGGAGCTAACTCACGCTATGTTGTACTTACAGGTATTGCAGATTCGGGAACCCAGGATGAAGTCGGCTCGGCTCAGACTAACAGCTTGGTACAACCTTCGCATCCTGCACAGTAATTTACATACATCGATAAGCCCAAAGTTGGGACAAGGAGACCCAAAGCCCAAACCCAGCCCGATGGCAAACTTAAAGCTAAGTTAATCACACGGCCAGACATGGATTCCTCTCCTCCTCCCAAATGTAAACATCCGAGGAATTCCACTCCGACACCCTGCCACCTAAGTGCTTCTCTGGCATCAGATTTGTCTATCCCATCCTCCTCTACAGCCTCCACAGTCATCCCGAAAGATACTCGAGATCCCTCAGTCCTTCCGGATGGTCCACCTATTCAGCATCACATTACTGTTACTGTCCCTCATCTGCTCTCTGTAGCTTCTGCAGGCATCCCTGATCAGCAACCTCGAGCTGCGATGAGTGTATTAGCATCCAAAGCACCACACCCCCGCGGCTTTCATATTATGCGATCCTCTGTGGTTACTCTTGGGAGAGATCCAGTTTTGTCAAAGGATATCATTCGTCAGGATGATCCCCCTGATAATACAGATATGAACATTGACCCTAGTATGCAGTCGGATTCAGGTATGTAGACTAACTCTGGTATGCAGTCGGATGCAGGTATGCTGACTAACTCTGGTATGCTGGTGGATCAAGTTTCTGGGGGTGTATCCCCCCCTGCAACATAGGAGCAAGTCCGTTTGGCTGGTCAGACATCAGTCTCCTCCTAGTCTACGGACCGCATCGCTTCTCTCTTAGTTTTATGAATTTTCACATCCTTTCGTGGAATGCCCAAGGCGTAAGCAACCCGCATACTATTGGTGCCTTGAAGGACATCATCAAGATCCGTCGGGTCGATATGTTGTTCATTTTTTAGCCCAGAATAAGTGGTTCGGATGCAGATAGGGCAATTGCCAGCATTGGATCCAGTTTTTGCAGATCCTTCCGCATTGAAGCAGTTGGGTTTTTGGGTGGTATCTGGATGGTGTGGAAAGACCAAACAGAGGTTACTATCTTAAAATACAGTTGACAGTTTATTCACACAGTCATTTCCCCTCCAGGGCTTCCTAGTTTCGGTGCTACTACGGTGTATGGATCTCCGAACCCCAGGATCAGGCGCTCATTGTAGGAGGAACTGTCGACACTTGCAGATGATATTACACTCCCGTGGGTTCTGGCTGGAGACTTCAACTCGTTCCTTTCCAATGCTGATAAAACTGGTGGTAAATATTCTTCAGGATATCGTTGTTTCAGAGAATGGATTGACTATGCTAAGGTATGGCCCTTGGACTATTCTGGGTCACATTTCACTTGGCAAAAAGGTCCTTATCGCGAGCGCATCGACTGGATCCTTACGAATACAGCATACCTACATTTATTTGATGGATGCAAGGTGGCGCACCTCCCCCGTATATGCTCGGATCATTCACCCATCCTAATACATATGTGTAGACTGGACGAACCACAATCTAATGTGTCCTATTTCAGATATCTGAAAGCCTGGGAAATGCATATACACTGGAATGATTGGCTAAAAGCACACTGTAATAATGAGCTACCACTTGTGGAAGGACTAGCAAAACTGTTAGTGTATCTCACGGAGTGGAAGACAACTCATTTTGGGGATGTTATCCGGGCCAAAAGGAAACTGTCCAACCGAATTCATGGGCCGCAGAAGGCCATTGAAAACCAACCAACTAGTTACCTGCGTAAGCTAGAAGCTTAAGTGCTCAGGGGAATGGTGGAGATCCTAACTCGAAAAGAGCTACTTCTCAGGCAAAACTCGCGCTGTAATTGGATTACATTGGGTTATCGTACATCTGCTTTCTTCCACTCCAAGCACAAGTTTAGACTGGGCAAGAGGGGAGGTATTTGTATACAGCTTACAGACTTATCATGGTGTTCGGACAAACTGATTCTGGTACAGGAAGTTACAGAATATTACAAGCAAGTGTATGCTGCGCAATTAGGAGCTGCATGAAGTCATCCCATCTATCCACTTTCTGGAAGATTTAATCTGATTCCCAGGGAGGAGTGGATTCTTCTGAGTCAAGGGGTTGAGCCCAGTGAAATAAAGCAGGATTCTTTCGACATAGACCCTGATAAAGCACCTGGCCCCGACGGTTTTTCAGCAGGGTTTTATCAGCACAATTGGGATCTAATCTCACCATCTTTGATAGTTTTTGTGATGCAGGTTTTTCTTACAGGTGAGGTTCCGGAGCTGGCAAATAAAGGAATGGTTTCCCTGATCCCAAAGATTACAAAACCAGAAGCATTTGAACATTTCAGACCTATAACGCTTATCAATCTATCCATCAAAGTAGTTACAAAGGTGCTGGCTAATCATTTCAAAAGAGTCATGCCACTGCTGATTTCTCA
>JAOYMZ010069946.1:0-12270 GCA_025802335.1 Pinguicula primuliflora | reverse complement strand
CCCGCGTAATGATACATACCGGTCATCGGAATGAGTGACCGTTCCCGCCAACGAATCCACCGATCTTCGGAAGACCGGTATCTTCTTAATTACGCTGATTAACGATTTTAATTATCACCGGTCTTCGGAAGACCGGTGTCTCTATATACCGGTCTTCAGAAGACCGGTACCTCTCACTGATCTTCGGAAGACCGATTTGTCACAAATGCAAAAATTAAACACTATTTTATGGCAAATGAACAAATTTTCCTTATCGTCTCGTGTTTAGAAAATAAGAAACAAAATGATAAAAGTACAACCTAACCTCATTGGTCAATTTTCTTTCTCCATTTACCAATGCAAGGCTCTTCATCTCAGCCGCTCGTTTTGCAAGAAGATGTTACATCGCTGCCGTCAGCTCCCATCAGATCCAGTTTGGTGATTCCTTCATTACCAAAAAATAATATTTCAAACGGCGTCGCCGAGGCCCCAAATCCCACTGAATTTCCAATTCGCGCCTCGTCCAAACATTGGAATCCGCCCTAATTTTCCAAGTCCCAGCCGCGTCTCCCGGCTCCAACACACTTTTCCGGCGATCCGCCTCTGCGTAGAAGGTAGAAAGAAGCTATTGCCATCTTTGCCTGTGACTCGAAAAAAAGTTTGTTCAAAATGACTAATTCTAGCGTTTTCAGGCATTGAAGTCTGACCTTCAATCAGAAGTTGGCCCGAAATATTGCAATCTCTGATATATTTAGAGTGATTATGTAAACTCTTGCAAGACAGACAAGATTCTAATGCAGAGATCCAGGTTAATTCTCTGGTATCGTCAAACTTTATATACTGGACGAAGGCATGATAGTTTTAGAAAATGGACACAGCTCTAATCCGGACTCGGATCACGTGTGGCCAACTTAGCTACGAATATGTGACCTACTAAAACTTTGAAGGCAAGTGATAGATTGTAGCAGCACAATTATGTATAAAATTGGTAGGGATATTTCAATAGATAGTCCAAACATGAAATACAAATGATTCTTGTTTACCATATCGAAACATATCCATTGATCAAAATTTACTGGACGAATTGATTGATACAAGGCATCATTATTCAATCTCAGCATTCTGTTAGACTATTCAGGATTGCAACTCTGCTTTTAATCATTTCTCTAGACAATGTATGCAACGATATTTCAAATCCTCCCAACACATTCTCAAGTCCCTGTAGCTTTTCTTGCACCACAGATGATTTAAAGCCTTCACTTCCAATGGAAACCAGACCAAGATCTACATCCACTATCTCATTTCCACCAGGGGGCACTGATCTTGAGGTCATCAGCCTCGAAACCAAGGACCACCCACCGGGCCGGGGTAAAGGTGAGGACAAGAACTCAAGAATATTCAAAAGAACTGCAATGCTAGTTTCTTCACATTCTCTGGAAGCATTGTTGTTATTGAGGTTTTCCAATTTCTTGAGGGCTCTCATGGTCCTGGAGATGGATTTTTTGATACTCTTTCTGAGGAAGAAATACGAAGCTACTTCACTTGGAATAGCTGAATAGTGGCTGGGATCCCGGCCCTTCCGGCGCAGACCTGACTGAAGGGCTTGAACTTTTTCCCTCATCATCTGAAACTGACTCTCTTATTACGCCACAAGCATCAAGCAACTCTGTGGAGGTAAACAGTGATTCCTCTCTAAATTTGGCTTCTTGGGTATGTGCAGATTGTGTAACTTCCTGAAGAGCAATGTACATTTCTGCAAGATCAGCAAGATCAACTTGAATGGTTTCGGAAGATATTTGACAAGATTTGATGCTTTTGCAGTGGGATACAATGTTTGAACTTGAAGCCTTCTTGGAACTCGATCTCAAAGGCAAGCTAATGGATCTCGGATGGATCTGGGATCTTGCCATTTTTCTCTGAAATCTAAATGGTTTTTGTTCAAATTGAAATTCAGACAATGAAACAACTGAGTTCTTAGATCATATATAAAGCCACTGCCATGCTCCTCTTCGCGAATAAACAAATTTCGTAACCATACTGTCTTTGTACTACTTGGCATCACTACATGCAGCATTGGGAAACATTGAGATCCTATTTTATTCGTTTAAGTTGTGTGTTGGCTTGTTGAGGACCAATGCGACAGGCAGATTTGGGTAAATTGATGGAGCGATTCAAGACGAGTTGTGGCAAGTGGCAGCAGAAGGAAAAAGGGTATTCACTGTTTCTGTTTGTGTAGTACGTGGATCTCTGTCTGAATGCTGAGCCAATAATAAAAAAATAAGTGCTCGTTTGTCTCCCTGTCCACCAAATGATTGGAGCTATGGATTGCGACAATGAAATTCCAATAATAGGTTGTGGGTGGTTATACAAAAATTCCATGGTACCGAATGTGGGGAGCCGAGAGTATGCAGTGAGTATCTCAGTGCATACTATGCGGTGTTCAGGCCGTCATGCGATTGGTGCACGGGCCCGCTGCTACCTCCAAAACGGCAATATTTTGACTTCACTGGATAGTATACGTTGCACGCTTAGGCAGTGTTGGTAGCACCTAAATGCCGCCTAAGTGTTTAACGTAATGTGCATGCGTTGTATCCATCCCTGTAGGTGCCATTTAGGTGCTTGCTTATGCCTGGGCGATTCCTAATTGTCGCACCGTTCAGCGGCTTTTATAACACTCATGTTAATATATATGAAAACTCTAAACGTACTACCTTGCCACCGAAATTTGGGACCGAAAAGCCATAAAATGATGAAATTACCCCTGCCTTGGCCAGTGTTGTTGTGCTAAGTAGGGTGTCAATTTCATCATTTTGTAACTTTTCGGCTTAAATTTCGGTAGGGTTTGGGGCTCAATAGCACGCCCCTAATATATATACATGGTTGACTCCATTCACCTACCCCGAGCCTTGTACTACACAACATTTTGACATTCCTTGCTCGCCTGGCATATGTCAAATTCCAAACTGTACACATCGTTTTGGATACAAACCTGAATGTGGGCTCAGGTACCGATTGCGACTATACCAAGCCATTGTTAGCATTTATCCCACACCCTCGGTGCATTAGATGTTGCTTCACGTATCGCTATTAGTATGATTCACGTATTAATGATATTTTGGGTGTAACTGATGACCAAATGTGAAAAATAACTTAAAAGTTTCTGTTTTTGAAACTCATGTCATGAAACAGGAAATATACTGGTATTTTTGGATCCCAAAACATTTATCATATACGTATATATATAATCACCCAGAGGACTACATTTTTCTGTGATCAGCAAGAACATTGAGAAGTGCAACTCTACTTCTAATCAATTGCCTAAACAATTTATCTAAACCTTTCTCAATTCCTTCCATGCACACATCAAGATTCTGCAGATTTTTTTGCACCATCTGAACATCAGAAACAGTTGAGATGCCACTTCTAGATCTCTGTTGGAGCCTGTTCAAAGCAAAATCGACACACCCTACTTCTCCTGAACGCCACGAATCCTTGTTGCTAGCTGAGGATTTCGTACTCATCAGCCGAGAAACCAGATTCCAGCCGTTACTTCGTGCAATGGCCGGAGGCGAAAACAAGAGCAGGCTCCACCTGAAGATGGCAATGTTGAGTCCGCAAGCTTCTCCTCCAAGTTGTCCGTTCTTGTTTTGCATAATCTTGAGCTTCAACAGGCTGTTGGCTTTCCCTTTATTCATCTTCTTCCTAAAGCACAGATACGAAATAATGTCGTTATGGATATCCAGGCCCTTGCGTCTGATAGCTGATTGAAGGGAATGGACATTTTCCCTTATCATCTGAGCCAAGTCCTTTAAACTGCTGCAAGAATCGAGCAACTCGATCGATAGATCAAGAGAATCCTCAACTGATTTCCCCTTCCCCTCATGGTCAAGGTGAAGGGAATGCTCAGAAGATGGAGATTTTCCAATTTTCTCAATGGAGTTGTACAGTTCATCCAGCTCAACAAGAGCTGATTGGATGGCTTGTGAAGTTACTGGAACTTCTTTCGAAAAAGAAGATGATTTACGCCATGTTAGCTCCGCTTCAAATCCCGTGGGGTGTAACCTAGAAGGCAGGCTAATGGATCTGTAGGGAAACTGAGAACTTGCCATGTTTGTTTACAGGTTATTGCTGATACGAAAATGGAGATGGCTACTATTTATAAAGAGACAACTACTGCATGAAATCAAATGACGTTGCATGTGGTTCCATACCCAGTGACGGACCGTAGGTGTGGCGGGGTGCAGACGCACTCCTAAAATTTTTTTTATACTTGAACTTGCACCTTCCACACTCTCTCCCCGTCGGGAGGTCTAACTAGGGTAAAAAGATTATATGGGAAGCACACCTCTAATTAGACTCCAGGATCCGTCACTGTCCATACCTCCGTAATAACTGTTCCATATATCACAGTCAGATCAGATTAGTTTATACACACCATTTAAAGTTGGTGGCAAGAAGTGGGGCAACATCTATTACTGTGTTCAGCAGACATGCAAGTGGCAACAACAGACTGTAAGAAAATTCGTTCTTTGTCTATCTGCCTCCCAGCCACTGGGTTTCAACCAACAACAGATTCTAATAGCTGTCTTAGCGTTTAAGAGCTCACTTTTAAGTAAGGTTGACCTTGTAGATTTTGTGCTCTAATATCTGCTTATGGATTAAACAATCCAGTCACCATTATTCTAGTGAACGTACATTGTACTAGCTGATCACATGGAACATGGGATTGTTCTCTGGCAAACAAAAGTTCGCTCAATCTCAAAATCCATTGTCATTTTGTGGGTCATATCATATAGATCATGGATTCTGCTAATTAAGATGGATTAGGCAGATTAGGTAGTCATTTTCATGTTTGGACTGAGGTTCACGAGGCTTAATTACTGTGAGATAATGAAGATATTTTAGTTTTTGAAGATTAAACCAAGCTATAATCTGAGAATTGCAATGATTTCAAGTACTGGTATGGTAGGAATTTTATGTTACTGCTCATAGTGGCCGAATTCATAGATTCTCATGTTTAAATTTGGTGCAAGTGGACTGAGACAGCTGCATGTGTTTGAGGTTCAGAATGAATTAAAAGCATGAGGCCAGGCCAAGAGACCATTGATATTTTAGAGAGACGAATAAATTATATGTTCATCAGACATTAGGTTTATGTTCTCCATCAGACATAAAATGCAATAAGTGTTGTCTGCTGATGTCTGGATATCTAACTCAAGTGGACACAGATGAACACATTTATGTTTATCAGAGGGTAAAGTAATTGTTAACACCATAAAACACAAGCTGGCCCTATGGCCCGAGACTTACACTTGCATGAATCTCATGAATTAGTCGGATCAAAAATGATTCAAGATACCATGGTTATCCAAAATAAAAAAAACACACCATAAAACACAAGCTGGCCTATAAAGGAGAGACCTAAGTTTCTCCAGCAAAGAAGGCAATGGGTTACTGTATCATTTCATAACCAGAGATCAGATCAGTGAATCACGAGCTTTCAAGAGTTTCCAGTGCACATTCTGCATTATTTGTTTAAATTACAGCATAAGAGATACCAATGAGAATGCCAGAAGTAATTACATATCTGATCTCTACCTCAACGAAATCACACATTTGGGAAGCATGTGAATTTGCAATTCTGATCTAACTCGTACCTGGCCGACATATTTTTTAGGGTGTACATACGGCTATATTTTACGAAATATCCTCAATTTCTCTGTCATAAACTAAACATGGAAGCATACAGCAGAAGAGAAGAGGGAGCCTTTCATCCGTATAGAGAGCAATACATGCCTGGCTTTCTGCAGCAGCTTTATTCATTGATGCATAAGCCAACAAATCCTAGCGAAGTTGTACGGAAGTTTGAGAAGTATGAGTAGAGAAGGCAAAAAAAATTAACCATCTGCATGACCAAATATGAGAAAGATAAATTATGTGGAAACTTTTGAGTGATCTTCTGTGAATCCACCAGATACAGATACATAGTGGTTAATTGATATTACAATCAAATAAAACAATGGAACTCCATCACTTAATTGAAACCTATGTTATTTGACCAGATCTGGAGTAAAGAGTAAAACAGAAATACAATTTTCAGGAATAGAGCATACCTGCTGTAGAAATCAAGTGATAATCCCTTGTTCTCTAGCTTTCCTTAGCCACTTCAGAGTACTTTCAAGAGTTGTATAAGCAGCAACATCAGATAAACTCTTGCTTTCAATTGCATAATCAAAAATGTCGTAAGCTTCTGCAACTCTTCCCTTCCTACACAAGGCCCTCAAAATAGTCCCATACGATCCGGTCTCCAGCTGAATATCACCTTTCTTCATCACGTGATATAGTTCAACTGCTCTATCCAACAGCCTGGCCTTACATAATCCATGAAGCAGGGTGTTGTATGTGTACGAATTCGGGCTGCAATCCTTCTTCTCCATCTCCTCCAACAATCCTAAGGCTCCCAATGCATCACCTTCCCTACACATCCCATTCATTAATGAAGTATATGTAACTGCATCAGGAGTAAAACCCCTTTCACTCATCACTCTCAGGAACTTTTTCGCTTCCTGAACTCTGCCCGATTTAGCCAACCCAAAGATTAAAGTGTTGTAACTGTAATGGTCAGGCTCAACCCCCTTTTCCAGCATTTTTGTATAAACTCCGACTACATCACGACATGGATTTAACATGCAATAACCCTTCATAATCGTATTGTATACATAGCAATCGGGTTTATAACCTTCCTCACACAACACTTCCAGTAACCTGTTTGCTTCCCTTAAGTTCTTGGAATTACAGACATTATCAATCATGATAGTGTATGTCACAAGATCTGGCTTTATACCAAACTCTTTCATATCCTGTATAAAGCTGTTCACACTACTCAAAGACCTGTGTTTGACCAAATGTCTCACTAGAAAATTATATGTATAAGTATCAGGTGGAGAATCCTTGGCTGAGAGCTCCTTAACCAGCTCTACAGCATGTTCTTCTCTCCCACACCCACAAAGGCTTCTCACCGCAGCATCAGTAGACACATGATTGGGCGGAATACCGTTATCTTTCATAAGGTTGAGGACGCCATGAACCCCTGATAGAGACTGCTCATCAGGTAAAGAACATGATTGCTTGAGCAGTATATGATAAGTGAACCGGTTGGGGCTGAAAGGCGGGTGCTTCTTGACCATATGATTGAGGAACAAAATTGAATCTTGGGGGGTCGAAACAGAGGAGAACGACTGCAGAATAGAATTAAAGAAATTGGGATCTGATGGGATGCTTCTACCGGCGGAAATGAGAGAGTTGAAGCTCGATTTTGCATCCACAAGATTTGGGGACTCAAAAACAATTGATGGAACATTCACCTTCGCCATTGCAACATTTTTCTTGAATGGCTTTCTCTCCGAGTCCTTTTTTTGAGTTCGCACATAAACTGTACCCTTTCTCTGCGTTTGTAAGTTGGAATCTTCGGGCGGTGACTGGAGTTGTTCTTGAACAGCGGCAGCGTTTGCTTTGAATAGACCCGGCAGCGGGGACTTGGCCGCTATGCTTCGGAAACTCGGCGAAATCTTCCCCATTTCAACCTCGTCGCTTGTTTCTTGTCTCCTGCTCAACTGCTACTTGACATGAAGTCCGAGTCCTGAATCGGGCAAAGTGATGTGAAAGAAAACTTAGATTAGGGTTTTGCGGTTAATTTTTTTTTCTACGACAGAATCCCTCATTTGACCACTTCGAGATATAGTCCGGACTTACCAAAAAATGATGATGAATATTCTCAATTTGGGAATTTTATAGATATTCTCCCATTTATGAGTACAAATCGTTTCGACGATGATATTGATTTGTTCAAGGTCGGTCAATTATTCAAAGACAAAACATATTTGCACTGGGTCGTTTAGCAATATCACATTGTACATGTAAAAAGAGAATATTGTGTGTAGAAAAGTGATACAAAGAGGTTGGTGCTGCGATGCAAACACTTCGAGAAGACCTCTTGCATGTGAAATCTGAGCGCACGTTTCAGACCAAATAGGTGCAAGTGAGAAATCACAAAAATGGACTACTCCCACACGTGCGAAGTTAGTACGGTTACCGAGTATCATCACAATCTGACGCAGAGCATGATCGCCCGAGAATTAGTTGGATTATTAACCAATGATCCAAGTACCCACAATTATATTTATTATTCATTAACATACTAGTACTTTATTATATTTTAACACTAATGAGTTTAATATTTTAGCTATTACGGTACAACATATGCAACTGATGATACAATCTAAGTATAATTTTAAAATTAAGTATTCAAAAGCTTAGTTTGCCCTACAACAGGCAACTGAAATGGTGCACGGAACATGAATGTCTGGCGTCAGAAGTTTACCCACATATCTAGCAGCACTAAAGAATTGGAACCCTACACACATTGTTGATTGGGCTTTATGGGATACAAATATTCCTACGGAAAAGAGCTAATCTATGTTTTTTAGTTTTTTGGGTCGTACATTGCTGGTTACTAACATTGTAGATCGGTCATTTCTGTCAATGGTACGCATCCCTATTGTCATTACAAGCAAAAGTTACTCATTGGTGTAACAAAAGACGTTAGTGGACATATTTTGCCCCTCGTATTTGCATTGGTCGATTCTGAGAGCGAGGCTGCATGGTATTGGTTTTTAGAGAGATTGGCACTATACGTGACCAAAGACAGACCTACTTGTATAATTTCTAAGAGAGGAATAGGTTGTCTGAATGCAATTAGCCGACTTCCAACATTCAATGGCCAGATTGATATGAACAGATTTTACCTACGACATATTTGTTCGAATGTTAGTGCACATTACAGAGATAAGGTAGTGAAGGAAATGACTTGAAAAGCGGGTTCGACAACGAGCAAAATAAAGTTTCATGACCAAATGGATCAGATACTCGCTCGTAACCCTGCTGAGCATATTTGTTCAAAAATCAGGAGAAATGCAGAAAGTCATACTCGCTGATCGTATGTGTTCTTGTGAGAAGTGGTCGCAGTTTGGCATCCCCAACTCGCACGCGATACAGGTTATTTTCCCTATATTTAAACTTGATATTTTATTAAATATTAAATTTAATCAATCAAATAAATGTAGGTTTGTTGTAAATACCGTGTTAACCCTTTGGGTTACTGCTTCTCGGAAATGATCATCCAAGCTCTTAAAAAGACATATGAAGTGTCATTCTTACCACATGGTCCAATATTTGAGGTACCTGTGCCACCTTTCACGCTAATGCATTCCCTTGTTAGACGACAAAGGGTGAGGCTAAGGCCAGAACCCCAAGAACAAAGTGAGAGAATACCAAACGAGATGGATGCGGGAAAAAAGAAAAAACAATGCAGATTAAGTATTAATTTCATTAAATTTGATAAATTAAATAAATGTATATCTAACCATATACAAATGTTTTTTTGTAGAAGAAGCAGACCCCTCCAGAAATGCAACCTGACGGATTTTATGACCCACCGTTTTGATTCATTTGTTATTGACATGTATTTGAAAACTATAATTAATGATTTTTTTTATCAATGAACACAATTTATTACGGATATAAATTAGAACAAGTACATATTTTTTATTACAATGTGTGTTGAGCCTTCCTAAATTACAATATTAAATTATTTTTCGTTCCTTCTCATAACTTTGTCAAGTTTAACCCTCCTAAATTGCAATGTAGAGATCAATTCATCTACTTTCTCGCATAATTGATGATACATATTTTCGTTGAATTTGAAAAGAGAGCTCACCGACTATATGTATTATCAACTATAGAAAAAAATGGATAAACTGATCTTCACATTACAATATAGAAGGGCTAAACATATCAAAGTTATAACAAGGGAAGTAAAAAAATTAAATAACCACGTGTGGTTGACCGGATGATACACTTTTGTATGAATCCGCCCAAAATGAAGGAGTCCATAGTTTCTCCAACATCCATCCATCGACCAGCGTGCAGAACCAGACTCTCAGTTGCGAAACAGCTGAGCAACCGCCATCATAAAAAGGTTTAATTTGACAAAGTTATGACAAGGAACGGAAATAGAAATCAAGCCCATGAGGATAATTATACCAGCATCGTCGATGCAACTGTAATCTGTGTAACAACAAGCCGCCTAGGCGCCCCACTTTTTTTTAAAATTTTTTTTGGCAAAAAAAATTAAAAAATTAAAAAAAATTGTCGTCGCCGCTTAAACGGCCTGGGCGCTGGGCGGGCCCAAAATGCCTTGGGGCCGCCTAACGCATTCTCGAACACTGGTAGCAATTCATAATTAATTCATAAAAAATTGTAACTAAAAAAAGTAAGGAACAACTTAATATTTACTGATAGCGGACCTTTAGGCGATGGCATGTGAGAATTTCCAACGTCGCGGCGGCTACCGACATCTCTTTCGAGAATAAAATGATGAGATGAAGAAGAGGGGAGCGTGTTTTTATATAGTAGAGATCCCGGACATCGGAAAATCGGGACTTTGCCAAATCCCGGTCTTTTGATGTCTGGAAAACATTTCCCGCCAAACGTGATTAAATCCTGGACTTTCGATGTCCGGGAAACCTTAAGCACGAAGATTAGCCAAGCTAATCACTATCTGACTTGTGAAGACCGGGATTTATAATTCCCGGTATTTGCAAGTCCGAGCGTAAACTCCCGGATTTGGCAAGTCTGGGCTCTATTCTCGGACTTGCCAAGTTCGGGCAGTGACATTTTTAAAAAAGCGCGACGATCCTATGGCAGAAAAAAAAAAATTAACCATGAATCGAATGATCTATATCATAGAATTTTTTTCTAGTCCAGAATGGCTTATGACCAGATTAATGAGATATGTCCATAATAGTCAAGAATGGCCGTTGGATTTTTAATCCGATGGTCAGGATAAAACATACCATTAGATTAATAAAATTTAATAAATTATACAGTTGTTTTTATCCTGGCCGCCGAATTTCTATTCTGGACATATCTCATTAATCTGGTCCTAAGCCATTCTGAACTAGAAAAAAATTGTCATATTCTTCATGATAGTTAAAGAATATATTTCATTTTTAATTTATTTTTATTATTCCTTTTTGTAAATAAAAAGGAAAAAAAAGAAATAAAATACTATAACGTAATAATACCTTCTAATCACGTCAACTGTCGGAAGACATTTTACAATATCCTGTCCGACGAGGAAAAACTTAGAGTTTAAAAATTCAAACAATAGATGTCGTCGTTGCAACTTTAACCGATTTAGTTACTGCCTTTATTGTGATCGACCCCGACCTTATTGTCATCTAATTCATCGACTTACGTGTCATCATCGCCTTTACAACCGCCTTCGCATCCAAATCTGCACACCTCGTCACTCTATGCAACATTACCGAAAATATCCAAGGCAATTTTACATCCAATGTTGCCCTCGACACCACATTCGACGACCTTATCGCAGCAACTGTCGCCTTTGACAGTGTAACCGTTGAATACCATGACCCAACATGGTCCTTAGTATGGATAACCTCAATGCCACTAATGCAGCCAAATTGCCACCATATTTTGGAGCTTATCACTCAACTTTGTTGCTTCTGCCTTTAAACTTTGTGGGGTGACCGACACAATCGAATTCTTTGATATTGCCTCTGACTATTCCCTTCAGGCCAAATTACTTGGAGGACGAGCCATACGTGGTGTCATCAACTACTGTATAATAGAAATTAATGTGTTGTCCCGAATATCTGCCTTGCACGAATGCTTCCATGGAAGAGTGAAAGATGATTTTGATCAGCATTGCGATTCGTCTGTCTCGTCTAACGATATACTGCCATGATCACTGGAGTAATCGTATCTGGGCTACTCGAGTAAATTAAATAAGAAGAATCTAGAATGTTAATAATTTGGTCATCTAGTCTCGACTATTCGGGTTTTGAATGAATGTACTATTTGGATTCCGAACGAATGGATTGTTTTGATTTTTGAAATGAAAGTTATCACTGACTCTGCCATTCGAGGTAACATCAACCAATAGCTGCCTATGACATGCATTAATGCGTCAATGGACTAATGGAAGATGATGTCAAAGTAGTCGAAGAGAACCTTCACGAATGCCTCGACTCATCTTGTTAGAAAATCGACCCGCCTCTCTCTGGGCTCAGGCCTCGTGTGCGTAGGTGCGCGTGTGTGGACTAATATAATTAGGAAGGTGGGCAACCCGCATTAAAACCATAAGCCTATGGTGATTGATTGTAGCCCACAATCCTATTTATATTAGTATATTAAGACTTCTCTAAC
>JAOYMZ010069935.1:0-12272 GCA_025802335.1 Pinguicula primuliflora | reverse complement strand
CTCACCGGAATGCAGTTTGTTGATGGCCTAGAAGCTTTGTTTTTCGTATCAAGGTGGTCAATGCATCAACTGGTAAGATATTTTTTTCAATATGGAACCTGAAATCAATGGGAAGAAGGGCAATGGGAAGAACTGATTCCCGAACCGATTCCCGAACCAATTCCCGAACCAATTCCCGAACCGATTCCCGAACCAATTCCCGAACCGATTCCCGCATTCCCGATTATTTCGGGAATGCAGGAAATCGGGACGGGTTCGGTGCCGAAATTTTGGCACAAAACCTAAACGGGACGGTTCCGGGTATTGCTAATACCCGGCCCGAATTCCCGTTTGTCCACCTCTAAATGGAGGAAACAGTGGCGTTGGCGAAGCCAGAAACGGCGACGGTGGCGCCCAGATCATGGCCAAAGATCGGTATGGTTCTATGGGCCGACGGTGAACAATCGGTAAACAGGAAGAAATGGACAGCTCTGTTAAAACGAAAAAAGGGCCAAGATTGTAGTTTTACGCTTTCCTTTGTTTATTTTTAAAAAATTTAAAAAGTTTTTTAATACAAAAGTTTGCGTATAAAAAAATAATGTCCAAATTAGGCCCAAACCCCCAAGGCTCCATTGGGCCAATTCACTCTGGATTTTTTCCCGGAAATAATATCGGGCCTCAGACTACCCACTCTGATACAATGTTAGAAAACCAACCCGACCCCAATCCTGGCTCGGGTCTCGTGTGCGCAGCAGGTGCGTGTATACGGGTCAACTTAAATAGAAAGATGTGAGTTAGTCTCATTAAAATCTTGAACCCAAAATGATAGATTATAGCATCACATTTCAATTTAAATTGATTGATAATTATTTGTACAATTGATATGAGACATCCGAACGGTAACGAACTGTATTATACCACCTAGCCGAATACTACCGAGGATCCAAGCGACATCTTTAGAAGTGGTTCAAGGTCAAAGGCTGGGGAGATTTTGTATATGGATTTGGTGTACGGCTATATGATCCTAGGCTTTGTCACAAAATATAATACTGCAGCATTAAGACAAAACCGGGTTATTGTTGATGTACATTGCGTTGAAAGTTTTAATAATTTTTTTGCTTAATCAAAAAAATATTAAAAGCTTCTCCACAAAATATCTTACTAGTGTCTTCTTCTTCCCACAATGACTTGGTCCTCAAGTCATTGTTGTTGCTTGCCTTCTAGAATAAATCACAAACCTATAATTTGATTGATCACCATACGCTGCTACTGTATCTATAGTTCACAAATAAAATCATTCCAACTCAACAAATTACTGAAAAATGATAATGGGAAGGAAAAAATGGTAAGGAAAAAACAAGAAAAGCACATGACAACACATCATTGAGTAACCATTAATTATGGAATCACTCCATAACTTATGATATGCTGCCAAGTGTGTTACTGTATTTTTTCTACTTAATTTTTCACTCACCATATCAACTTTCCGAATTAGTAGTTGTATAAAACCATATGAAAAGATAGAGTTCTTGTTACGCTCGTGTACCCCGATTTTCCAATGTACTACTGTCAGGGGCAATCAAGTCATTTCATCAACCTTGTCATAATAATTCAGGTCTGTTATCTTTGTCCTGAGCTGAGTAGATTAGTTATTTCATATAATTTCGTTTAATAAAAACTTGTAAAACGAAAGTCGTTTCATGAAAAAGGGATTTATAGTAGAAATAGCGACCTTCCGTCCTCCCTCCCCCACCTCTTCCCTTCTTTCTCATCATTTGTTGTCTGTCTCTGTGTTGATAGAGAGAGACAGTGAGCATTGTATTGTATTGTATGTATATTCAGCATCACCCAAAAGGAACTTCCTTTTCGTTCTTCTCTCTTTCAAAGAAGGCGATTGCAGAGTAAAATAAACCCAACATCGTCCCCTTCACTGGGCAGAAAAACTACAAAAGGAGAATAAGATTTTAGGATTCAAGTATTGTAGCAGGACTGGGCTGATTCCTTTTTTATAACCCATTTTTATAGCAGAAAGAAAAACGATGTCTGGGGGTTTCTTCCCCCAACTTCCCAGCAGCAGGGCAGCAACCATAAGAGGTATGCGCATGTCCACACGAGTTTGTATGTTTGATTTTAGAGAAAAGTTTGAACCTTTTGTGAACGACAATCAATCCAGGAAAGAAAGGAAAGAGCACTCACTCACTATGGTGTGGTGTGTTTGATGCTTTCACTTTTAGTATCTTTAAAACTTCCCTTTTCATTACTCTCCTCCTCTTTCCCTTTGTATAATTGATGGGATTTTCGTTTGCTGTAAATTTTCCCTTTCCTATGAATTCTCAGAAGAAGAAGAAGAAGAAGGTGAGGAAGAATCGGTGCCGTTAATGATAATGAAGACAGAAGCTGTGCTATGGGAATAGCAATTCAACCAAATCCTCCTCCTCTTCTTGTTAGCTGTAATCCCACATCCGTTTCTATGTCCGAGGATTATCGTCATCATCATCAAGGTATTTTCAGTTTCTCGAATGGATTCGAGAGATCCCAACAAGAACAACAACAGCAGCAGCAACAACATATAGCGCAGCAGATCCGTCGGGATAAACTGCGCCTACCGGCGGGCTTCGAGCCTCCGTTAGTTGGAATGGAAGAAGAAGAAGGAGGGGGTGGTGGTGGGCTTCCGGGGGGTTATGGGACGTCAAGTATGTTATCCGAGATGTTCAATTTTCCACCGGTTGCCGGAGCAGCCACCGCTACCGAATTGCTCGAGAGCCAGATACTGCAGAGTTACCGGAATCCGAGGCCTCATATAGGTGGTCCCTCCGCCGCGGATTGGTTCTCCCACCGCCATGTGAATCAGGATCCCACCATAGTCAACGACGTTGTTGTTCCTCCTCCTTCTACATCTCATCATCCACAGCAGCAACAACAACAACAGATTGATTCAGCAGCAGCCATGCAGCTTTTTCTGATGAACCCCCACCATCACAAGTCCCCATCTTCACCATCTCCTTCCCAATCCCACCGCCCTCCTTCATCATCTTCATTCGGACACTTCTCTTGGATTCCAAACAGCGGGACGGAGGACAACCACCCTACAGCAATCCCAGGAGTCTTCGAGGGACAGGGACTCTCCTTATCATTGTCTTCCTCGTTACAGCATCTGGAGGCGGCAAAGGCAGAGGAATTCAGGATGGGAGGAGGAGGAGGAGGAGATAGTGGGATGTTGTTCTTTGGACAAGGTCAGAATCCTAATCCAAATCCGAATTCGAATCCGCCGCATTACCAGTTCAAGAACTTGGGATCCGCCGCTGCCGGCCACCAATTTCACGGTGGCGGAGTTGGAGTCAGTCAGAGCAGCCATCAGCTGCATGTGGGTATGGGTTCTTCCTACGGCAGCATTGCGATGCTGAGGAATTCCAGGTATGCAAAGGCGGCACAAGAGCTGCTGGAAGAGTTTTGCAGCGTCGGTAGAGGACAGTTGATGAAGAACAAATCGGGAAGGCAGAATCAAAAAGATCATTCAAACCCATCTTCTGCTGGAGGAGGAGGAGTTGTCCATTCTTCATCATCTTCCAAAGATGCATCGCCTCTACCGGCCGCAGACAGGCTCGAACATCAGAGAAGGAAGGTCAAACTGGTGGCTATGATGGACGAGGCAAGTAATTAGTAAATTGCTCTCCCTCTCTCTCTTAACGTCATTAGCCAATGATTGATGGTAATTAATTTTAATTCCAGTTAATCAACAATTGTTTATTCAAGATCTTGTTGGAGATTGTCTAGCCACTGGTGTTAGGAGGTGGTTCTGTTAGGAGCGTCTAAGCCGGCATCTAGATCGTTTAGGTGTTAGTCGAATCCTAATTTTTTCCAGCATTTTTTCGAATACCGTTCAAGATACATTTTTTCATTACTTTCAAACATTAATTTAGCGGCGTGTAATACGAATTTGAGGAGTATACTTGTCTCCTAAACCCGTGTAATAGGTTCCAACAAACTAATTTTCTTTTCTAGAATTGTTTTGTAACACGAAGGCTAACTATAGCTCTACTGTTAAACAAATATAAAATTGTCATTTCACTACAAGGCCAAGTGGGAGACAACGATATCCCAACAATCATTTGGGCTGTACAGACCGAGAATCTAATTCATTTGTTAAATATTGCAGGTTGAGCGGCGTTACAGCCACTATTGCGAGCAGATACAGATGGTAGTGAATTCATTCGACATGGTGATGGGTTACGGCGCGGCGGCGCCGTACACATGCTTGGCCCAGAAGGCCATGTCCCGGCATTTCCGTTGCCTCAAGGACGCCATCGCCGCCCAGCTGAAGCACAGCTGCGACCTACTCGGCGAGAAGGATGCCGGCAGCTCCGGCGTCACCAAAGGAGAGACGCCCAGGCTGCGGATAATGGAGCAGAGCCTACGGCAGCAGAGGGCTTTCCATCAGATGGGGATGATGGAGCAAGAAGCATGGCGGCCACAAAGGGGATTGCCAGAAAGATCTGTCAACATTTTGAGGGCGTGGCTTTTCGAGCATTTTTTACACCCGTACGCCTACTTACACTCTCTATCTACCTCAATTGTGTGGTTTACTTTTTACAACAATTATTATTTGATGAATTCAAGGATAAGACAAAAGTGATGATGCCTTTATTTTTCTTGTTTTGATTATCTGCCTGTGATCCTCGTTTAAAGTTTCTGCTTTCGCAGCGTTTGGGAATTAATGGACTCCATTTTTCTCCTGGCATTAAGTATCACAATACGAAAAAAATTGGGGAAAAAAGTACCACAAACCTGCATGCATTGCATGTGCTCTGTTTGTATAAAGTGTACACGTAGGGTTCGTTGCTGCAATGTAACTGTTCTTAACAATCCCTCTTAGATTGTCGAGCCATGCAGCATAAGTGAATATAAATAGTAAGATTAGTGCAGTGTATGTATAAAGCAGTAGCGTCCGTTTATACGATTCAGGCAAATAGACTGAGAATCTGATGTCTTTTTCTTTCAGGTACCCAAGCGACGCAGATAAGCATCTGTTGGCCCGACAGACGGGTCTATCCAGAAACCAGGTAATTGGTACTAATATCGTGATTTGGTAAAAACGTGTTTTCTTGGTTCCACGGTTTTATCCGATGGTGAGGATTGAGAACTGAGAAGAGGTGGGGGGTGGGGCTGGGGGGTCCCAGTAAAAAGAAGAGGAATTGAATCTTGACTGGAAATGTAGATAAAAAAGCGTTTTTGTTCTTTGGTTTATCCCAGTGTCTGTTGAGGAAAAGAAGAGACCATTCTTCTTTGGGGACCCTTTTGTTATCTCACCTTTTTCTTTGGATCCTTTACTCACAATGACATAAATTCTGAAACAAACTGCACTCACTGAGTTTTGCAGCTTTTATTATTATCATGCATGGGATCGGCTCCAAGGTTTTTGAAAAATGAAAAAATTACTCATGGTAATGAACAGTTTTAGCATTTGTCTTTTCCTCGTACACTATTGAATTTCGTTGTACCAAATAAATTTATAAGTCCAATAGTTGTTAGCTTTTAGGTATATTTATTGCGTCTAATTATGTTATGAATTCTAATTCTGGTGGTCAATTTGTTCATCTAATGGCCAGGAATGGATCAATTAATTTTTAAATGCTTTTGATCCTGACCGTCGGATCAATAATGGACGGTCAGAATTAAAATTCGGGATGGTCCAGAATATACCGTCCCGAGCAGAAAATTTCTCCCATTTATTCTCATAAAACTGGTGTAAAGATCACGAGCAACCACTAGGCACCCGCATAGACAGTCCTAAGCAGACAGTTTAGTTGATGGCTAGGTGTTGGACGGATTACTCGTGCAGTGCATTTTACATGTTATTTTTGATAACATAGGGAATACATATGTGACAAGGTGATGTCGATTTAAATTCATAAATTGAATGCAATTGTAATTCTCATAATTATTAAACTAATCCCTCTTGATTCCATTTTACATGTTTAATTGCACTTTTTTATTTATAATCTTTTAAAATTTACTTTGTTTTTTTTTTTGTATGGTTTTAGGTTTCCAACTGGTTCATTAATGCCAGGGTCCGTTTGTGGAAACCCATGGTTGAAGAGATGTACCAACAAGAAGCCAAAGAGGATGCCGATCAAGACACCGATCAGCAGAGCAGCAGCACCGGACAAACGCCGAGAGCCAACGTTTCCGCCGCTAGCACCGCCGCTCCATCAGAGCCACACTCGACTTCTCAGGCTAATGACTCGGTAAACGACGGCTCATTCAGGGCGATGAATCAAGCGGTCTGCTCCTCCGAGAACCGGCCGAATGCAGCCCGGTCCCCCGCTTCTCCCTCGGCGGAACGGAACTGCCGGGAACAACCGGCGAATGATGATATGGAATCTACGTTCATAAGATTCGGGCCGAGAGGCGGCGATGTGTCGCTGACATTGGGGTTACGTCACGCCGGGAATATGCCGGAGAACAGTTACTTCTCGGTGAGAGATTTCGGGGGTTGTTGAAATTTGTGAAATTATATATGTGGGTTATTAAATAAAAAAGAAAAGAAATTATACTTTGTCAAATTTATAGAGATATGTCGGAATAGAAAATTTATAGTGGACTATAATCTGTGCACAACTTGGTATCGTCATTCTTTATTTTTAAAATGTTTGTCCTTAACGAACAAAAGTCACGTGTTCTATCATGACTTCATGGTCGAGAATTTTAAAAATTCATCATCCTAATTTATGTAGTCCTATATTTATTTATTTTTATTTTTATATGCAAAGGTACCGAACCATATACCTTCATATTGAAAGATACTCATCTCATAAATTGAGCTACTTGAATTCGATTAAGTAGTCTTTTATTAGGGTTTAGAAATTTATGATGTCTAAGTCGTCAGAACAATACCATGGCATAAGGCTTTTGTTCAACTATGTATAGATTTTCCACTTGTGTGATTAATTTTGATAATGAACAATGACAGTACCGAGTTTTACACGTAAAACTTGTGCACTTGAAATTTACTCTATGTCGGAAATTAGTTCATCTCTATGTTTTTTCAAACACATATTTTTTAAAAAAACACAAATAAATTAGTCAACTTCATTCACATAGACAACACATATGGAGAAGATAGATACTTGATGTTAGCAAGGTTATAGGAGATATATTTTTTGTAATTGTGCATTATGCTCAGATATTGTGTGCTTAATTGGTACACAATTTCCTAGTGTCACCGTCAATCATCGAAATTGGTCACACCTATGAAGCATATGGACATATAAGATCAAAATCCTAATGTTACGGCATTGCTCCGGTAAAAAACTCTAATAAAAGACTACTTAACCGTAAGGAAAAAGCAAAACATAATTATGAGCGATAAAATTGTTGACGCCTCGTCACAGCTTGCGGCTATTACTCTCCTATATATATATGTTTCCATAGATTGAGCTAATTCAGACAATGGACAGTAGCCAAAATTGAAAATGTTCGTGCACGCTTAACATATGAGAAGTGCAATTATATGATCTAGAATTAAAGATCAGCTTTTAAAAAAACGAGGGTAATGGTTTAAAGTTTCAGCTTATTATCGATATGGCGGTTTGGAAATAAGGAGACTCAAGGATATGGTCATTGCTTTTATTGCAAAGCTGTGGTGGAATCTCATACTGACGGATTTTAATTAAGAAAATGGTGAGCAGAAAGGATAATCTCTCTTGGCAATATTCATGATTAAAAATATTGCGCTGATATTGTGAAATACAGGATCCTTAATACTATACTACAAAACTATTCACATATAGTACATGAGATCATACAAAAATAGATTTTGGTGGGGAGAGATGAAATCTATATAGAATAACGAGAAGATTTGTAGTTCATACTTAGCTAGCTACTACCTTGGACCTGATTAGATACAAAGCTCTTGTGGCCCAAATTTGACAAATGCAGGGGATTCAAGGTTACAATTAAACATCTGTTACATTATGTGAAGGATCATGCATAATATAAGTCCTATAGATGTAAATCAACAAAGACGAGGAATTTCACTAACCCATGCTCCAGTTGCATTCATTTTGATTTAGTAATCATCTTTTCTGAAGATTTACTCTAGCTCTCAATATATGGAATCACTTCATGTAGCACCTCATATTAACAATACCATATGTAAATCTTTAGAATAGGTTAGTCTACAAGACTACAATGGCAATGTTATAGGCCAAGAGGATATTCCCAAAACATTTATTCAACACTTTAAACTCCAACTAAGAGCCTCTCCAGTAACAGAGAGCCCTAAATTTCTCTCTGTTATCCCACCTCTAATATCAAATGAGCTCAATTCCTCTCTAAAAGATTGGCCATCCTTGAGGAAGTGAATAACACTGTCTTTGCAATGGATGGTGTCATGGTGACAGTGCTCCAGGATCTGATGAATACTCAGGACAATCCCTTAAATCATGTTTGGAGATTATAAATTCCGACATATTATCAACAGTTGTGTTATTCTTCGTAGGAGGAGAGCTTACCCCTATTTTACAAGCACAATGATCTGCTTAGTCCCTCAATTCTCTAGTCCAACTTCATGCTCGAATTTTGTACCAATCAACCTGTAATTTTATAGGTAAAAATGATATAATTCCGACATATTATCAACAGTGGTGTTATTCTTCGTAGGAGGGGAGCTTACACCTACTTTACAAGCACAATGATCTGCTTAGTCCCTCAATCCTCTAGTCCAACTTCATGCTCGAATTTTATACCAATCAGCCTGTAATTTTATAGGTAAAAAACATATAGAAAATTTTGGCATCTAGGTTAGCTAGAACCTTACTCTGATAATATCCCCTCAATAAAGTGGTTTCGCCAAGGGTAGGATTATCTCGGACAACATATTGTTAGCTCAAGAAATGATACATTACATCAATAGGAAATAAGTAGCCCACAATGTAGCAATCAAACTAGACATGTCTATGGTATTCGATAAGGTGTCGTGGAACTTCTTTATCAAAGTCTTGCTCCACCTTGGTTTCTTTGAGACTTTAATTGATATGATATGGCACTCCATTTCTTCCTTAAGCTTTTCCGTTCTCTTTAATGGACAAGTGCACTGTTTCTTTAACTCCTTCGGGGGCTTTAGATAAGGGAGATCTACTTTCTCCAGTTTTGTTCATTGTCTCAACTAAAGGTCATAGTATAACCCTCAACCAAGCTACTGAAACAAAACCCAATAATGCATTTAAAGTCCCTCCTGATCACCCAATTCAATCACACCTGTCGAATGCAAATGATATCCTCTTGTTCAAAATAGGAAGCAAAAGAGCACTCACAAAGGTTATGGAAATTCTAAAGAAGTATATGGACTGCTCTGGCCTACAAGTGAACCTCCTTAAGTGTGAATTTCTAATCTCAAAGAAACCTTCAGCTAGTCTTTCTCAATCCATTTCTCAACAACTAGGAATTAGACAGGGAAACATTCCTATCACCCATTTGTGATGCTATACAGTGGCAAGATAACTACATACCTATATTACCCTCTTATGTCTAATATACCGAATAAACTGCAAGGATTGCTAGCAGATATCTGTCGAGCGGAGGGAAGATAGATTCGCTGAGACATGTACTAACCAGTATGTCAATGTACTTATGAATGACCGTTGCTCCTCCAGTCATTGTAGTCAATAGGATTGAAATGTTGTTTGCAAACTTCCTATGTGGATCAAAAGAGAGAAAGAGAAAGACTCATTGGAAATTCGGAAAGGGTTATGTCTACCTGCACAAGAGGGAGGGCTTGGCCTAAGAAGGATAAAGGACCAGGTCTCTGCCCTAAGTGCAGCTTTATTAAATGGATGAATATCTTAATTGCTGCTCAAGAGGCCATCTATTCGATGAGATTAGCTTAAGGCAAAAGAGGTTTTATGGTGATAAAGATAGATCTTATGAAGACTTCTGACAAAACCAAGTGGAGCTTTATTTATGAGTCTCTGACTAATGCGGGGATTACTGCAAATCTCATTCAAGTTATTATGTCCTCACTAGATAGTAGCTCTACTCAACTCATTTGGGAGAATCTAAGGGATTTTTTTTTTCAAATCAAATATTGGGGGTGTATAGGGTGGATGATCTGGGGATCCATCTAGGGGTGTCTATCATACACGGTAGGATCAACAAAAACAATTTAGAGTCACAGATAGTTAAGATGAGAGTGAGGGCAACAAAATAGAACCTTCAGTCGATCTCACTACCTGGCCGGTTAGTCCTTAGTAAGGCTGTTCTAAGCGCCATTCCAACATATCAGATGCAATCCTCCCTCTACCTCTTGGAGTTTGTGATGAAATGGATAGGGTTAATAGATACATTATCTGTGGAGGAACTGAAAATTGCAGGAAAGCTTCTTTCGTTAGCTGGGAAGAGTGTTGTCAGCCAAAAGGGAGAGGCGGGCTTGGGCTTATCAAATTCAGGGATACAAATAGTGCCCTAATTGCCAAAATAGCCTGGAATCTTATCACTGGAAGAAGGGGACTATGGACCCAAATTTTCAAAGTTAAATATAAATTCAAAGGGGAAGAGCTGCTTACAATGAAGCCAAACACAACAGGATCTCATGTCTGGAGATTCGTGGTCAAATCATTAGATATAATCAAAGAGGGGAGTGTTTAGGTGATTGGCAACGACTCCAAATTCCACTTCTAGCTAGATGTTTGGGGAGCATTTGCAACCAACCTTGCTTCCTACTAACTCCAAATTTAACTGATTGGCTTATTTATCTTAGTATTACAGACTTTGGACTACTAGGCTCAGGGTGGAATGAAGAGAAGCTCAGCCAATGGCTACTAGCTCCTATTAATAATAGCATCCTGAACCTCTTCCCTCCGATGGAGTCAGCAGGACATGACCAACTTGCTTGGAGGGGGTCATCTACAGGGAAGTTTACTATATCTTCTGCAATGTTGATTATTACTTCTCATAGGCTAAATCCAGAGGATCCATTATGGAAATCAATCTGGTCTCCGAAACTCCACGAAAACGACAAAGTGTTCCTTTGAAAAGTTTTCACGAACTGTCTATGGACGAATTCAAAATGCTTCCGTAGAGGGATAGTCTCTATGCCAGATTGCTATTTATGTAGTTCTCGTGAAATGACTCTTCATGTTTTCAGGTAGTGCTACTATAGCAGGTAGATCTGGCTGGATACACAAAATATACTTCCACGATCCTTTTGGCAACTTATCTCCTATGCAGATTGGATTTCCTTGAATTTACAGCACTGGGCCCAAATAATTGATTTGCCAATCATTTTCTCAATTACGGTTTGGAAGTTGTGGACAATACAGAATTATACAATTTTCCAACAACAATTTCTACAGACTATAGAATTGAAAGCCAATATCCAATCCCGAAATGAAGAAAATCAAATAGTTTTTCACTGGTTGTCCAGACAACAAACAACAAAATCTACTGTACTGAGTAGGGAACTCTGGGGGAATATTGAGTATATGGAACAGAGCAGCATTTTCCCTTGTGAATTCAAGTACGTAGGAAGGATATATAGCTGTAAGTGATTATTGGCGAAAGGAAAGGAAAGGACTGAGGTAATGATCACTAATATTTACTCATCACACTTAGCTGCAGAAAAGAGGTTATTTTTGGCGTGATTGCTGAATGTAATCTCAAGCTACAATTCGGAATGCTACTGCTTGGTAGGGGATTTTAATGCGATTAGGAACGTGGAGGAACGTATTAGTGTGGCTCCTCCATGGGTTAGAGAAATGATCAAGTTCACTGAGTTCATAACAGAAGTAGATACACGTACTACAATGCAAGGGGATCCTGCTGTAGCAGACTTGATCATTTTTTTCTCTTAGATGGATGATTGAACTCTTGGCCTGAGCTATTCGAACATGGACATAGTAGAGATATCTCGGATCACTGGCCAGTATTACTCAAGTCCGAAGTGCTAGACTGGGGTCCGAAAGCATTCAACTCCTTAAACAGTTGGCAAGAGCATGCTGAATTTGTCCCTCTGGTGAAAAAGGAATGGGAAAATAGTTATTTCACTGGCAGAAGAGGTTATGTGCTGCATCATAAGCTAGAGTCCTGAGGGATAGCCTGAAGGTGTGTAACAGAGAATGTTATGGTAACATACAGCAAAATCTGGAGAAAAAGAGAGCTAAGATCACAAGGATTGATATGCTAGAAGAAAATAGGAGTTTAAGGAATGAAGAAGCAGAAGAGAGGACAAAAACGAGATTAGTTTTGAGATGAGTCAAGAAAGCTCAAGACAAGCTACTCTTTCAAAAGTCACGCAC
>JAOYMZ010069924.1:0-12272 GCA_025802335.1 Pinguicula primuliflora | reverse complement strand
TGGGTGGGGTGTTAGTCAGATCTCGCTAGCGTTTCGGTTGGAAATGGACTGACCGCGCGCGCTCAAAATTTATGTATCCAAATGCTCTCATTATCCTTTTACAAATGACTTGCTTGCTTAAAATCCTACTAAGATTTAAAAAGTCCAACTATCAAGGAGTTCAAATTCTTCTCCTATCATCACCAAGTCAAACAAGGAACAACTCAATCACTCATGCTCCACAATCAACAAATCAACATCCACAATGCACCTAAAATCTGCAACTCCACAATTTTATCAATAAATAGTCACCAACGACAGTTCACCACAACCCACCATCAATAATGCATCAAACTCAACCACAACCCCAAAAATTTGAGTTTTTAGGCTCGCGAAGAAAATTCAAGGTCGGAACCTGTAGGGTTATTCGTTGCAAGGCAATGTGGCCAAATACCAGTTGCAAAATGATACGCTGAAAGTAAAAAAACAGATGTGACAACCAGTGAGGCAAACTACCAAACCCCAGTCTCTGATCTCGTCACTTGTGCGAGAAGGGGCGTCCTATGCGAAAGTCGCTGGTGTAGTTAACTCTCCCACACCAACTTCCTCAGATGGTGTGAACGATATCTATCGTACGAATGAATCTGACAAGATGTGGTTACAACAAGCTCTAATTGCAAAGCTGAATTTTCCTGGAGAAACAGAGATGAAAGAAGTTGAGCATAAGATGCATATGTCTGGATATTCCCCCTTCAACCTCCGAATGATCTGAGATGATACGATTTTGATTACTGGCCTGAATGGGGAAAAATCTAAGCAAGTTTTAGAGTTTGGAAATCAGAGCACAAATCTCCTATTTGCCCAGGTCATGCCCTGGGAAGTTGACTCTGAATTGGAGACATGCAAAGTTTGGTTGCGCATTACTGGAGTTCCGTTGTACTGCTGGACGGAATCATGTCTGGGATGGATTGGCCGAAAATTTGGCTCGGATATTGCTATAGATAAAGCGATGATAAAGCACTTAGACTTACGATGGTGCAGAATGCAAGTTAGCACAACATTGAGGAAGTGTTTGAACAGGACCGCAACCCTCGCTATTGACGGAAAAAGATATGAGGTTCAAATTGAGGAAGATGATACTCCTGGTATGGAGCAGAAATTATTTCAAGATGACCACGACAAAGAGCAGACTGCGGTGAATATTGCCCAAGGAAGTCCAAGCTTGCCGGAAGATGCGGCCTCAAGGGGAAAGTCGATCTCGCCGGCAAGGCTGAATTTGTCGGAAAACTTAATTTCGCCAGTATGCTAAGAAAAGCTGATTTCGTGGGAAAATATGATTTCGCCGGTAAATCTGAACTCGCCGGCAAATTTGAATTCACCGGCAAAGAACTCGCCGAAAAATTTGAATTTGAACCTGTCGGTTGGTTACTCTTTGGAAAACTTCAATGATGAGGTGGCGCTGTTTATGGAACGTTTCAAGTCACGCTTTAATGTCACACCTCTGGCAGCGTTGACTTTGACCCCAATACCAGAAAAGGAAAAGATAACATTAATTGCGGAGCCTCAATCAACGTGTAATCAGGTGGTTATCGAGAATCTTGTTATAGGAAACCAGGATATGAGTGGCTCGAGGAACATTTTGAAGTCAAATATTGAAGAGGAGAGGCGGGAAACTGGACTTGACGAATCAAGCGCAATCTCATCTAAGGAAGGTCAAGATGAGGTTGATCTCTCCTAAGTTGGTCGACACAATCATGGAAATTCCAACCAAGCCCATACAACTGGCCCATGTGGGAATAACTGAGGCTGTAAACAGGAGTAGGCCCAACACTCCTATACCAAAGAAATGTACGAAGAAGCGGGCTACTAAGATTATAAAGCCACTGGCCCAAAGAACTATTGGATTAGGTGCGGGAAAGTTGCAGCATCTGTTGGACCTTATATCTGCTCAAGAATGTAGATGCAGAAGAATGTTGCTAAGAAAACTAAGGAGACAACAAAAAAACAGAAGTAGTTCCCCCCTTGTAACTGTCTATCACTACATGTTATCCCAGAGAAACAGGAAGATCCTATGGTGGAAGCAAGCAAGACCAGAGAGCTGGCTAGAGACCTAGGGGTGAACGTAACTGATGAGCATCTCCATATACTGATACATTTAGAAGCAAGGGATAGAGAAGCTTTGCAAGGATAAGCACTGAAACCAGCATGGAAAACGGTGACAAAATATCTTAATGAAGGTACTATCATACAATACACGTGTAATTGGTGTTGAATACAAGAAAAAGGAGCTGTTTGATATCATCAGACACTATGATATACAATTAGTTTTCGTTCAAGAAACTAAGAAGATGTAAATTACGAGAACAAATTGTGAAAAGATTTAGAGGAATCCAAACATGGAGTACGTCTTTCAACAATCAGATGGAATGTCTAGTGGTCTCCTGTGCACCTTGAGAAAGGATATCTTCACTCTGGAAACCTGTTGGAAAACAAGAGACATTATTGAACTATCTGGAGAATGGAATGATGGAGAACAACAAACGAAGGTGAAAATTCTTAACGTTTACTCTCCATGCTTGCAGGAACCTAGAAGAAGATTCTGGCAAAAAGTATTATAAAGAATTGAATTGGAACCAGACGCTACCTGGTGCTTATGTGGAGATCTAAATGCTGTCAGAAGTTTGGATGAAAGAAGGGGATCTACACAACCTCTTCAAACAGATATGGACGACTTCAATGAATTCTTGGAAGGGACTACACTTATAGACTTGCCACTCCAACTCAGGCAATTTACCTGGTATAAACCTGGAGGAGGATGTGCCAGTCGTCTTGACAGATTCCAGATATCAGACAAATGGTGTACGCAATGGCCAGGTCTATCTCAAATCCCGTTGGATAGAAAAACATCAGACCATTGCCCACTCATTCTGATTAGGGATACGACTAACTCGGGTCCTAAGCCCTTTAAATTCTTGAATGCTTGGTTCCAGCACAACAACTTTGAATCTTTTGTGCATGAGGTTTGGGGGTAGATTGAAGCAGAAGGAACGAAGGGATTCGTACTGGTCCAAAAGCTAAAGTAGTTAAAGCTAGGCTGAAAGAATGGAACACAGAAGTATTTGGTAATGTCCATACACACATAAAGGGAGCTGAGGAAAAAATATCTATTCTGGACAGAAAACTGGAATTGACTCCACTTACTGAAGAAGAAATGCAACTGCGAAAAGAGGCTGAGTTTGAGCTAAGAAAGCTAAATGGTATGATGGACAATATAACTTTTCAAAAAGAAAGAAGCAAGTGGATAAGGGAAGAAGATGCAAACACACGTTACTTCCATGCGTGTGTGAAGAATAACCGAGCCAGGAATACAATTCAAGGGATGATTGTGGATGGATCATGGACAACTATGTCACAAAAGTCAAGAATCACATTCACACCAGCTTTGCTAAACATTATGAGAAGGACATGTTTCAAAGACCTCAAGCAAACTGGGTATTCCCTAGACAACTATCAGATGAGCAGAATGAACTTTTAACAGCCCCATTCACAAAAACTGAGGTTTGGAAGGCAATACAAGAATCTGGAAGTGATAAAAGTCTAGGGCCGGATGGAATGAACTTTAAATTCCTAAAACATTTCTGGGAAATGCTAAAGTCGGATATTATGGCATTTTTTGAAGACTTTTGGAACGAATCAAAACTGGTGAAAGGGTTAAATGGAACCATTGTCTCCCTGGCTCCAAAAACATCAGCACCTAAGCATATTCATGACTTTCGCCCAATATCCATGGTGGGAGCTATTTATAAGATTTTGAGCAAAGTATTGGCAAGCAAATTAAGTCTGGTGCTGACCTCACTCATTTCTCCGAGTCAAACAGGTTTTAAACCAAAAAGAAATATCTTGGACAGTGTAGTCTTAACAAATGAAGTGCTTCATGAAGCAAAGCAAAGTGCAGTGTCTTCAAGATGGATTTCCAAAAAGCATTTGACAATGTATGCTGGGACTATCTATGGAATTTAAAAGAGGCAATGGGGTTCAATAATAAGTGGCTTGGTTGGATTAAGGAATGTGTTGGAACAGCTTATATGTCTATTGCTGTAAACAGAAGTATTTGTGGAGAATTCAAAATGTGGACAGGGTTAAGACAAGGTGACTCGTTGTCACCTCTCCTGTTTGCCTTAGCAGCAGAAGGACTTCATGAATCGCTGACAAAAGCAGTATCTTAAGGGCACTTGCAAGGTTACAAAATTGGGCAAGGGAACGTGAGAGTAATTCATCAACAGTTTGCAGATGATACAATCATCTTTGGAAGTGGGAAAACAGAAGACATATTGACTATTAAGAGAGTACTGAGGACTTTCGAGCTAATCTCAGGACTTACAGTTAATTACAACAAGAGCAGATTAATATCAGTGAATGCTACCCCACAGCTGAGAGAGGAGCACGCCAGGATTCTGAATTGCAAGCAAGATGATCTACTTTTCAAGTACCTTGGAGTTCAAATTGGAGCTAATCCCCGGTTAAGAAGCACTTGGCAGCCACTACTTGATGTCTTGACTAGAAGGCTAAAAGGTTGGGAGAAAAGATATATTTCCTTCGGAGGTAAAATAGTCTTACTGAAATCTACTCTAAGCAATATACCAACCTATTACATATCCATGTATAAAGCTCCTAAATGAATTCTGAAGCAAATGGAAGCATTGATGCGGACATTCTTATGGGGAGAAGTTGTGAATGGGCCAAAGAAGATATCGTGGATCAAATGGAATGTCATATGCTATCCAAAAACCTCAGGAGGGCTAGGCATTAAAGCTTTACAACAGTTTAACGACGCTTTGTTGGGTAAATGGGGGTACAGACTCCTAACTGAAGGGGATAGGCAATGGAAAGAGGTTCTTCATGCACTATATGGTGAAATATCACTAGACAAAAACAAGCGGTACACGGGTGCATCAAGATGGTGGCAAGACCTCACAAATAGCATATTACTCACTCCCTGGTTTAATGCTTATGCAGCAAAGGAAATAGGGGATGGTAGTCTAACCTACTTCTGGGAGGACACCTGGTTGGGACAAGAAAGTTTTCAATCTAAGTTTCCTGAGCTCTACCTAAATGCAGTTGGCAAGAATGCGAGAATAACTGAAAAGGGAAACTATGATCAAACCTGGCAATGGTTGTGGCTTTGGCACCGGTAATGCACACTTCAAGAACTTCTGCAATTGACTGAGTTGATGCAGTTGCTATTACTGGCACCTTCTCCTACACATACATCAGACAGGTGGGTATGGAAACCAGGCAGTGAAGGACCTCATGAGCAGTAAATGGGAGATGAAACAATCGAATGAACTTTCAGCAATAGTCTGGAATCGCACAATACCTGTGAAGATAGCCGCATTCTGTTGGAAACTCCTCCAAAATCGAGTCCCCACAGCAGACAATTTGGTAAAAAGAGGAATTGTGAATGTATATATATTTAGTCCAATCTGCACTGAAGAACATGAAAGCGCAGAGCATCTGTTTCTTACCTGCCTGAAAGTGAGGAAATTATGGGAACTATTAGCCCTCTGGCTTGAACTCCCGAATCAAATCGTGGCGGATTTTGCAACAATGGTGAAGCGATTCACACCTTGGCCGCATCGGGTGAGAATGAAGCAGTCCTGGAGAGTGTTCTGGCAATTAACCATTTGGGAAATTTGGAGAATGAGAAACGGAATCATCTTCCAGCAGCAATTACCTGACGTTGAAGCAGCAATGGAGCAAATCAAGCTGGGATCTTGGATACTATTGAGAGCCCATTGCCAGCTCAACCTGATTTTTGATTTTCCAGAATGGTGTATGAATCCTATATCATGTATGCAGAATAATTAGCAGCATGATTTAGGAATGTAAATTCTGTAAATATACACAATTAGAAATAAAAAATCTTACTTACCAAAAAAAACCACAACCCCAAAATTAATAACTTCAAGCAACAATTCAATGCCACCATTAACCTCCAATTTTCACAAGCATCCCCCCAAAAATTGCCCACAAAATCAACATGAAAAATGACTAATGTTTTATTTTTACTACTGCCAACTACACTACACGTAACGAGGTATCGCCAAACCCACCAACAACTACAACCAGCTAAAAAAAACCAAACTAAGTAGTAAATCCAATCCAAAAAACACCCCCCCCCCCCAAGAAAATGCTCCATCCTCTCTCCTCTTCATGTTTGAATGGAAAGAATGGACTCCCCGGAAATGCCGGCCGGGAAAAGAGCCACTGGAGGAGCCACCTAAAGAAAACAATACAACACAAGCGATTGAAGGAGAAGATGGTGGAGAATGGACAAAAGTGGTACGCAAGAAGCCAATAAAACAACGTCTAGGCCCTGCTAAACCTGCACCTGAAGATCAAGGATCTGCATACTACAATCGGATCCAAGAGATGAGATCCAAGCTCTCCTCGTTGTTCTTCACTAATATCCCCCAGCATGGAATGCAGCGAGACTAACCAAATTCTTCCGACAGTATGGAAACCTTTATGATGTCTACATTGCAAAGAAACCAGGCAAGGATGGGCGGCCGTTTGGTTTTGCCAGATTTGATAAGAAACACAATGCTGAGGAGTTGGCCTCTAAACTGAATGGAAAGCGCCTGGATGGTTTTTCAATCCAAGTAAATGTTGCCCGCTACATGGGGGGAAGCTGGTGCATAACAACCTGCAATGGCAACAGAAAAAAAAAATGTTAGAAGCTGTAACGCATAAGGAGAATGTCTTAAATCTGGAGAAAGGAGAGACTAGTATGGTAAGGAAAGAAGTTACTTATGTCGACATCGCCAACCCGACAGGTGATGCTGTTCCATCGATTCTAAGGAATAAGCAATCCCTGCTTACTACAGATGAAGAAAAACTGTGGCTAAAGGAGGCGATTGTGGTAGAGCTGAAGGATGGGGACCTTTAGGAAGTGAAGCAGACAATGTTTCGGTCTGGGTATCGTGATTGCACAATATCGCTCCTGCTGAAAGATAAAGCTCTAGTCCGTGGACTTACTAAAGAGCAGGGTGATACTTTTATCGTTCTGGCAAACCAGAAATCCAACACTATGTTCAAATTTGCATCTTGGTGGGATACAGATATGGAACTTGAACAGAAAATTGTCTGGGTGAGGCTGATGGGTGTACCTTTGCCCTGATGGAATGAAAGATGTTTGAATTGGATTGGATCCCAACCGGGTTCAGTAAAACAAATTGCGGAAGAAACACTATCGAGAACGAACCTCCTATGGTGCAGAATTCAGATTTTCACTGCTGCAAGAAATAAATTGGATGGTGTTCGAGACCTTATCATCAACTCCAAGGCCTACCAGATTGGAATTGAAGAAGAAGTTCCGTTGGGGATTCTAGGGACGCCTAAGGAGCCAACAACATGAGATGGGTGAGAAGCAGGAAAAACTGATAAACACTCTTCTACCGGCGATGGCATCTTCCCCGGCGAGCTCTGCCGGTGAAAACGGATCTCTAGGGAATTTGAATATTAATGCATTAAATGCAGATACAGCTGGGTTTGACCTAAACACACTGTTTAGATCTCCTGCAATTTCGAGAAATGAGCTGCAATCAATGGAGCCGTTGGGCATTGAATATCCGATCTTGAAAGAAACGTGTGAAAGGTTAAAAGTCCAAAGTAAAATACCTGCACCAGTCCCGAGTAAGAGTAGGGAAAGCAAGAGGGCTGGAAGAAAAACTAGGTCCAGTAGGAGTATGGGCCACAAATACTCGGCCTGCTACTCTGGATCTCTGTCACGACTATTCTCATTAAAAGAAGCTCGTTCTAATCGTAGGAAGCGAATTGAGAAAATGAAGCAGAAAAGATTAGAGAAGAAAGAAAAAACACGTCGGATCAATGAAGAGGTCATACCTGAAACTCCGGCAGACATTCTATCTGAAGCTCAGAAAACAGTGGAGTATGCTCATCTACTAGGAGTTAAAACTCAGGACCACAATATTCAAGCTGTAATGAGAATGGAAGATAGAGATATTGCTGAAAATAAAGACTGATTGAAGGAGCTGTTATTTCTTGGTGTCCGAAGATTTTTTAATGCGGATGCTTGGTCAAAACATATGAGGATTGGGATTAGCTCGCAAAAAAAAAGACCTGTCTGATGTGGTTAACCAGTTCGATATAAACTTCATAAGCCTACAAGAAACAAAACAAACAGTTATTGAAAGGAGAATGTGTGAGATGATATGGAAACATACTGATTTTGAGTTCGAGTACCAACCTTCAGCCAGCCTCTCTGGAGGCCTGTTATGCACATGGAAATCATCCTGCTTCAGATTGACAGACTGCTGGAAAAACCGCAATATAATGGAGATTACCGGTGAATGGAACGGTCCTCATGGACCTGTAGAGGTGAAAATATTAAATGTGTATTCCCCTTGCCTAATTGCAGGTAAGAGGAGATTATGGAGGGATATATTGCAGCGCCTAAGGAGGGAACCTACTGCAACCTGGTTCTTGTCGGGTGATTTTAATTCTATAAGAAGTCTGGAGGAGAAGAAAGGAGACTCTAATCCCACTGTAAGTGAAATCACAGCCTTTAATGCTTTCCTGGAAGACACTGAGCTTATAGATTTACCGCTGCAACTCAGGAATCGTACATACTATCACCTAGGCGGGTTATGTTCTAGTCGTATTGATTGAATTCTAGTGTCTAACCAATGGCTGACTCTCTGGCCAAACATCTCTCAAATGGCGATTGACAGAAAGTCTTCGGATCACTGCCCTTTGGTGATGATAAATGATTCTGTGGACTGGGGTCCAAAGCCATTTAGAGTTTTGGACGCTTGGTTCCAGCATAAAGACTTTGATGGCTTTGTGAAACAAGCGTGGATCAAAACGGCTGAAGTGGGTACTAAAGGTTTTATTTTGTTGAAAAGAATGCAGCAACTCAGGGTGAAATTGCAGATATGGAACAAAGAGGTTTTTGGAGATATGAACAAGAATATTGTGGATCTCCAGAAAAGAGTGAATGACCTAGACATGAAAATGGAAACTCAAAACCTGACTGAGGAGGAGATTAGGGAGAGAAAGGTGACTGAAGCGGAAGTTAAGAGACTGAACAGGATGGCTGACAGTTTGATGTTTCAAAAATCTCGAGCAAAGTGGCTCCGTGAAGGGGATGGAAACTCTAAGTATTTTCATGCCTGTGTCAAAAACAATAGATGCAGGAACTCAATTAAAGGAATGATGATCAACGGCTCATGGATTCAAGAGGTTCAGACTGTTAAAAAATTCCTACATGAACAGTTTAAGGACCACTATCAGGAGAACCCTGAACCTAAACCGGAAGTAGAATGGGAAGTCTCTACTATAGTAACTGAGGAGGAGAACCATTGGTTGACGGCTAAGTTCAATGAATCAGAAGTCCATGAAGCACTGATGAAATGTGGTAGTGGAAAAAGTCCGGGTCCGGATGGCTTCAACTTCAAATTCCTAAAACACGTTTGGGACTTATTCAAGGGGGCAATTTTGGAGTTCTTCGAGGATTTATGGGTTCATGGTAAACTACTGAAAGGTTTGAATAGCACAATGGTGACACTGGCTCCGAAATGCTCATCTCCGCAAGGAATTTCTGATTTTCGACCAATCTCTATAGTTGGGTCAATCTATAAGCTCCTCTCAGCTAGATTGGCCAGAATCCTGCCTAGACTGATTGCGCCTACCCAAACTGGTTTTATCTCGAAGCGATCTATCCTGGACATTATTGTTCTAACCAATGAGGTGATTCACGATGCTAAAAGTAGGAAAAAACCTTGCTCTATCCTTAAGGTTGATTTTTAGAAAACCTTTGAAAGGATTAACTGGAATTACCTATGGAACTTGATGTCCTCCATGGGATTTAGCGAGAAATGGGTACACTGGATGAAAGGGTGTATTGAATCTACACAAATTTCAATCCTGGCAAATGGTAGCTCTTGTGGTGAGTTCAAAATGGGCAGAGGTTTAAGGCAAGGAGACTCCCTATCCCCTCTACTTTTTGCCATTGTTGCCGAGGGTTTAAACTTCCTAATATCAAAAGCTAAGGATGATAGAAGTTTGAAAGGATACAGAGTAGGAAGGGAGGAACTACAGATTACCCACCAGCAGTTCGCGGACGATACAATCTTGTTTGGGGATGGCTCAGTAGCGGATGCTATGACTTTGAAGCGTATTTTGAGAATCTTTGAATTGACATCCGGACTCAAAGTGAATTTAAAGAAAAGTAAACTCTACTCTATCAATGTTTGCGAAGCTCTGCAAGCTCAACAGAAGAGTCTACTAAGATGCAAGATAGATAAAATTCCACTCACCTATCTTGGAGCTAAAGTTGGAGCTAATCCTAGACTGGAAAGAACTTGGACGTCTGTGATTGAAACCTTAAAGAGCAGGCTGTCTGGATGGGAGAAGAAATATATATCCTTCGGTGGAAGGATAACTCTGATCAAATCGGTGCTAACCTCTATCCCACTGTATTACCTATCAGTGTACATGGCACCTGAGGGAGTTCTCAATCGATTCTCGGGTGTAATGAGCAGATTTCTACGGGGCGAATCATAAGCGGGGCCGAGAAAAGTGAAATGGATTAGTTGAAAAACTATATGCTTTCCTAGAAACAAAGGGGGCCTAAGTATAAAAGCGTTGAAGCAGTTCAATCTCTCTCTTTTAGGCAAGTGGGGATACACGATGCTACATGACAGAACTGGACTATGGCTGGAGGTGTTGATCTCTAAATATGGACCCTTAATGCCTGCATTGACCAGAATGCAATCCAAATCTTCTATATGGTGGAGGGATCTTAACAGACATGTTCTACAGTCTAACTGGTTTAAAGAGAACCTAAAGCACTTGGTTGGCAATGGGACTGCTACGAGGTTCTGGTTGGATGCCTGGATAGGAGACACTTCACTGTCAAAGCTCTATCCCAATCTGTACACAAACGCAATCGATAAAAATGCACTTATCGCTGAAAAAGGAAGACCGGAACAAACCTGGAATTGGGCCTGGTTGTGGAGTCACGAACTTACGGCTGACGAATCTCGGGAATTCAGCAGCCTGCTCCAGTTTCTTGAAAGAGCTCCTATCCCAGCTACGAACCCTGATAGTTGCAAATGGAAATGGGATAATCTTCAGAAATATCCCATGAAGGAAATATACTCGCAGATTATGCATGATGAATAGGATACGTCTAACACTAACGAATTAGCAGCTAAGGCTTGGCATAGAAGCTTACCGATGAAAATTTCAGGCTTCAGCTGGAAAGGTTTACACAATCGTGTGCCTACAGCTGACAATCTGGCTCGGAGAGGTATCAATAGCACCGCAATTCAGTGCCCCCTTTGTATGCTTGAACATGAGAGTGTGGATCACCAGTTCCTGAAATGCGACATCTCCCGAAAAGTCTGGAATCGGACACTAGATTGGTTGAACGTATCGACGCCTGCGCCGGTGGAATGGGTGGATCTGGTGAATCTCCAACGGCGCGCCGCCTTCCAGCACTCCATAAAATGTCTGTGGCCCTTAATCTGGCAGCAAGTGGTGTGGGAGATTTGGAGATCGAGAAATGGCGTTGTATTCCGTCAAGAACCTCCGGATGAAGCGTCGGTAATGGAAAGAGTCCAACTGAACTCCTGGTTACTCCTTCGGGTGAAATTGGATTTGGGCCATCATGTTGGGCTTGAGGATTGGTGTAGTAATGTAATGTATTGCATGTAACCCAAATTAAGATACTGCAGGTAGCCTAAGTAAAATTGGGAGATGATGTAAATCTGTACATATTATACATAAATAAAATCTCCTCGCTTATATGAAAAAAAACTACAACCAGCTACCTATCCAAAAAAACTACAACCAGCAACACACCTCACGATAATTCAACCGTCCAATTTAATTCAAGAAATAACATTTTTTTAATCAAATTTAATCCAACAAGCGAGAAACGATGAGAGTCAAATTTACTTGTGTCCCACCTACCATGGTGCTGGAATTCTTTTTTTTTTTTTTACAGATGAAGCTTTTCAAGCCAGACAGATGATTACAAATAAAAGTCTGAAACTGAAACACTAGTTAGGCGCTCAGGGTGGATCAAAGAGATGTGTTGAGGTGCTAGGAATCAGATCGGCCACTATGCTGTGGGCACTATCCAGCTCCATTTGTCAGGGCACATGATCAACTGTGCTAATGGAGTTGGGCAGTCCTACTCCAACCCGCTCGTTTGAAGGTTCTGAAGCCATGGGAGCAGGATGAATCTGAGAATCTGGAAGGAG
>JAOYMZ010069913.1:0-12273 GCA_025802335.1 Pinguicula primuliflora | reverse complement strand
ATGTATAAATCAAGCTAGAATGGATATGAATAATGAATATGTATGTGTTTCTCCAATCTAGTTGAAATGAACATGATCTGAGCTATAATCTTAGTGTTTAGGGAATGAAATGATATAAACTAATGCATGAAATAAACCCTAAATTGGTGCTTATCAGGCACCTGAAAAAAATTATATAAGTGTTGGGTACAAGAAGATTACTTTGGGTTTGGGTCCACCCGAAACCAACAAAAAAAGAATTTCGGGTTTTACTCGAACCCGATATCGGGTACCCGAACCCGGTATGGGTAATATTTTTCATTATCCGAAATTTTGGGTTCGGGTCAGGATATTGTGATACATGAGCTCAAAATCCGATTATGCAACCCTATTCTGGACCAAAAGTTTGGAGACATTATCCGATTTTAATCCAAGCATTCATTTCTTTCTATATTTTATATTATTTCTAAAAAATAAATTTTAACTCACATAATGATACAATATTAAAAATAAAAACTGACGTAATAATGTCAAAATAAAAAATAACCGCAAGCATCCCAACATACAAAATACTCATGTTTGAGAATTTACGGTGAAGACTTAATTAAACACATAAAAACCAATAATATATGGGTGTATATTTGCAAGGCTATTGTAATCTTCCAAACATATGGATTAAATTTAATTTAATAGATGAAAGTTATTGTTGTAATCTAATGTCAAGTTTGTTATATATAATTAAAATAAAATTTTAAATAATTATTTTTAAGTACTTGTGCAAAACACCAATACTTCTAAAAATAAAAAGAAGTACTAGAAGAAGTAGTAGTACTTTTGCGCAAAACAGGACTTAAATCTTATCTCTCTATATCCAACTTATCTTTGCTGCTAAACGGAGCACCAATGTGACGTATGTGATTTTTCGTTAAAAAGAAAATAAAAGAATATGTTTTAGCTACTAAAATTTGTGGGCCGATCACATGGTCCTTGAAGTTGGGCTTCTGTTATAGCCCATTAAATATAGAAGTAGAATAAGAGGCCCAGCCCAGGGCTGTGTGGGATCATGTGGTCTCATAAAACTCGCTCAAAGAATCTTTACAACTAGGGTTTTGTTTCATTTCCCATTCACAGAGTAACAGTTGCGTAAAAGGGGGAAGAGCTCGGGGAACGGAGCAGCTACAACGTGATTTCGACGGAAACCAAAGAGGACCGTAGAGGTAGGTGGTCCAGACTTAGCGTTGCGGGGCTGGGGTGGGTAGTGTAGAGTCTGATGGCTCTAACCTCGGGGGGAGTTCTGCTCGCCGGTAAGGTGACCTAACAATCACATGAGCTCAGAAACCGGGATCACCAGATCTCGTTTCTGTAGTGACATGACTGCGTGTGTATGTGTGTTAAGTGCCTAAACTGTTTTATCTGCTTGGTTGTGTGCCTTACATGTACTGTGGTTGTTTGTGTGTGATATGTGCGATGGAGGGACACTGGGGGCCGTGCAGGAGAGCCGATGATGCCGTGTGTCCTGTGGTATGTGCTGTTGTCAATGCTGTGGAAATGTTGTGGAAATGTCGTGAATCTTGTTGTGGATATGTTGTGGATATGTTGTGGAAACTGTTGTGGAAATGAGGAGGAGGTGGTGAGGTTACGAACTGGTGCTGGGTGGAAACGGACCTTTGTGGTCAGCATTTGGGGCTGAGTGGTTGTACGGATGCCTCTATGGTGCGCAGACGATGCTGCCTTGGCTCTGTGCTGCAGCAAGCATCGCTGGTGTTGAGCAGTGAAGTTGAACTGCTTCCCAGAAGGCTGCCTGGAAGGTGGAAACTCACTGCTGACCTTGCTGACTCGGTTCCTAGCACGTTTAGGGACATGGGCTGGCTAGGATGGCAGAGAGTGAAGTGATTTTGTGGATTTGTCGTTGGGTGAATTTTTTGTATCAAACTACATAGTCACACAGTTACGTTTTCAATCTTGCAGTTTTTGAATAGGAGGAGGCTAGGTACGGATGCTTATGTCACTTGCAGATTTGAACTGATGGTTGAATTTAAATCTTTATTTGATGGTGGAGTGTTACGTGGAGGTCATGAATTTGTTTACATGCTTAAGTAGTTAGTACAGTGTATGTGATGTGAAATATTAATTTAGGGCATCCTTAATCCGCTTGGACACCTACCGAGCTTCCGTGGGAAGCTCACACCTACTTGTGGTCTATCTTTTTGATTGTGTTAGGAATTTGTAAGACTTTTAGTTATGTTATTTTGGAATTTCGTATGATTTATTTCATTTGGAATTTAGAACTTTGGGCTTGGGTATGATTCCAAAGTCGTACTGCCCTAGTGAACCCTTTAGATCCGAGGGGATGGAAATTGAATTCGTTACATGCGGTGTTTCTGGGGTGTTGGTTTTCTGTTGTAATTTTTAGTTCTTTGCTCTACTCCTTGTGCTAAAACATTAACTTCTAGGTTATCTCGATCCTACTGGTCGAAGGATACAAGATGAGTGAATGGAATTATGTTGTGACAGCTCACAAGCCGACCAACGTCACACATTCTTGTGTCGGCAACTTCACTGGTCATAAGGCTCTGAATCTTATTGTCGCGTAAGTAGTGTCTTATGTTTCCCTTTTATTGTTTGGGAACAGAATGTTGTGCTCTTATTCGAGGTGGATGTCTTTGATATTATTGTAATCTTGCCTTGCAGAAAATGCACCAGAATAGAGATAAACTTGGTAACTTCTCAGGGTTTGCGGGTAAAACTATAAAAATACATTAGCAATTGAATATTTCATATCACATGTTTCTGATTCATTGGAAACCAGTATTATCTTCAAGTTTCTGTTTTGTCTATATTTGATTTTACTATAACATTGCATTGAATGACTAACATCAGGGTTGCTGAAATTCTGTCTATTGTTTTATGTTTAGTTTTTCCTAAATCATAATCATGCAACGTGCTAATGTTTGTAGCGGCTACTGGATGTGCCAATGTATGGGAGGATTACCACACTTGAATTGTTTAGAACGCATGTGAGTATGCCAAATACTAATGTTGCTAATAATTTGCCAAATACATTTTCTTACTTTTGGATTACGTTACAGGGAGAAAACCAAGATTTTCTGTTTGTTACTACAGAAAGATACAAATTCTGTGTTTTACAATGGGATGCTGAGAAGAATGAGCTTCTTACAAGGTTTGAAGCTTACAAGCTAATGCTACAAAATTCAAGCTAGTATTTTTACTGAATGTTCCTATTAAGTAGGCATGCATGTGGAGACTATATATTTCATTGAAGTATAGGAAAGAAGCCCCGATCCAGTTTAGAGTCACCGAATCTTCTGCTTGGAGATCCTTCCTTTTGAGAATTTCCCATGCTATAGGCCGGATGTAGCCGGGCAGAAACTGCTGCCTTTGATATAAACTAAACGTATTTGGAATGAAGCTCTTCACAAGAGTCAAGCCGCCATTGGCTATTGTAGAATCTCCTGGTGCTCTATCCATCATAGCCAAATTTGCTCTTCCATGTCCATCGGTTGCACATGTGTCTGTTATGAGGACTTTTGCACTAGAATGTGATTCTTTGAGTGCCAAAAGTGCCATAGCCTAAGTAACTCAAATAAGCTGGCATTGAAACTTATCGGTCTTAAGCAGAGTAGCCTTTATTTTCCATATTTTCTCATTATAAGTGTTGTAGTTATCTGTCTGTATGTTTTCTGTTAATGCTAAGATATGTCACCTCTTGTTGTTGCTGGGACGAACTCAATCATGGAAATAGGGATATGGGGGATGTCTCAGATATGATTGGTCGCCCCAGAGACGAGGGACAGGTACTCTTAACACCATACTGTTTGATGTTTTGTATTTGTGGCTCAGATCCGGTGACAATACTTTTTTTTGGCATTTTCCTTGTAGATCGGCATAATTGATCCCGATGGCAAATTGATTGGACTTCATCTTTATGATGGATGGTTCAAGGTATTGGTCTAACTGCAGCGGATGTGTTCATAATTCCACTTTTTTTTGGATTTTTTTGTTGGTACTCCTATTCTCTCAGTGGCAGTTCTGTTTGGTTTAGGTCATTCCCTTGGATAGTAATGGCCATATCGAGGAAGCATTCAATATCAGGTACTTCCTTTTCAACTGTTTGTATTCCGGAAAAAATGGAGACCTCTTGTTTCAAAAAATTGCGTACTCGCTTCTGTTCTGTAGTTGGCATGCATCTTCTGAAATTTTATTGCCTTTCAATTCTATCTTCCTTTACTTTTTGCTCTGGTGTTAGTGGAAACTTTTGTCTTCATGTTTCTTATTCACCGAGGATAGATTCAATTAGTATTAAATCTTTGAAAAGAAATTATTGATTGAACCGCCTATGCACTCTAAGTGAGAACACCGCCTATGCACTCTAAGGGAGGACACCACCTATGCACTCTAAGGGAGGACACCACCTATGTAACTAGAGGAAACTTCTAAAGTTCATTTCATGGATATTGAGAGTTGCAAAAGACCTCTTTATATAGAGGTTGATACAACTCTAAACATATGAATTAAATACAACAATTAAATAGATAAGATTCTTCCACTTCTCAATGTCTTGAGCCTTGTGCATGCCTTGAGCCTTGTGCATGCCTTGAGCCTTGTGCATCAATTCCTTGAGCCTTGAGTTGACTTGCTGGCTTAACCACCCCATTAATAAGATCCTGACAGATGCACTTTCATCCAACAATATTTTTTTTAAAGTTTGCCATTTCCTCAATAAAATATGTCGGCAAAATTAACCTACATTATTTAATTCTAGACGCTGAAGCTCTAAAGAATATATGTCTCACAACAAAATCCTATGGTGCTCTTATAATGGTTGTGGCTGATAGTAGATAGGCTATTTTGTCTTCCCATTGTGATCAGAAATAGTTTTGGTTTATCAAATTTTCTTTGAACATTATTATGAACCTCATCATAGTTTTGTTCTTCAGACTCGAACAGTTTCAAGTTTTGGATATCAAGTTTCTGTATGGTTGTCCACAGCCCACTGTTGCTGTTCTTTATCAGGTTCTGCTTTACTTTCAAACTTGATGATTACTGCCCTCGCCATGTAGTAAGTAATTTTTCTTTATAGCATCTTGAAATGAATTTCAGTCTAGGTTATAGGTTATGCATCTGATAATCTTTCTCATTGCGGAAAATGTTCGTGCATGTCTTAGATTTTTCGATGTTCATCACTTTTAGTCAAGATGCTTGCACCTTCTGACTTTTTTCGATCCACTCCGTCAATTAGACAATTCATCGTTTACATGTCCGAGCCCTTATTTCCTCCTTAGGCTCCCATTTGTTTCATGAATTATTTTCTTTGTTGGCAGGATATCAGACGTGCTGAAAATATGATAAAAAGATATTCAATAAATAGACATTTGAAAACATACGAGATTAATCTGGAGACTAGAAATTTCGATGATGGTCCTTTGTGTGGGTGGATAGGTGCTAATGAGGCAGAGTTCTTAATCCCAGTTCCACCTCCTCTTTGTGGTGTATTAATGATTAAGGAGAGCAAAATTGTGTATTTGAGTACATCAGCATTCGTGGAAGTCAAAATCAAACCTGTAGGTGATATTTTCCCATGTGTCACATAAACGACTTTTTATTAGGAGTCTTATTCCTTTTTTATGTTTTGGATATGTAGTCTATCATAAGGGCTTATGTGAAAGTTGATGCGGGTGGTTCACGTTACTTACTTGGGGACCACGATGGACATCTTCACCTCCTAGATATTACTTATGAGACTGATAAGTGAGTTTAGTCTCTTCTTCTCGTGATTTTTCTTTTGTGATTCCTATGCAATGCTATCTGACATGCCCATTTCTTTTTCTTTTTGCATTATCAGATTCATCAAAGTAACTGGTCTCAAAATTTTGCTATTAGGGGAGACGTCCATTGCATCTTCAATATCATATGTTGATAATGATGTTGTATTTGTTGGTTCGAGCTATGGAGATTCACAGGTTTTATTGGTTCTATGTACTTTTGCTATCCTTTATTGTTCTGAAAACTAGATATATGTGTACTTTGGGATACTATTGTTACAATGATGATTGTCAGATTCTGAATGTTTGAATTTTACCATTTGTCATTTCTAGTGTATGTGAGATCAGAGTGTGCTGATAGGTACTTAATAGGCCACCCCTCCTTTTGTCAAAATTCCAAGCGTAATGTACAGGCATCCTTCAAAGTAGCTTAGTGATCTCTAGTGCCAGTTCAACTGCATCTTGATACCACCTAAATTATATTCTTTAATGATTGCCATCCAGCTCATCAAGCTTAATCTTGAACCTGATGCAAAAGTTCCTTGTGTGGAAGTCATCACGAGTTATGTCAATTTAGGGCCTATTGTCGACTTCTGTGTTGTTGACTTGGAGAGTCAAGGCCAACGTCAGGTCGTTACCTGCTCTGGAGCATATAAAGACGGGTCTTTGCGTATTTTGCAGGATGGAATTCTAATAACTCAGCAGGTCTGGCATTCATTAACTATGTCTCACACCAGTCTATATCTCTAGTTGTTTGTAACATAATCTCAGTCGTATAATGTAGTATTGTCTCTTACAGGCATCTGTCGAGCTGGAATGGATTAAAAGAATATGGTCATTGCGAACAAATACGAATGATAATTTAATGGTCGTAAGTTTTGTTGAAGAGACACGTATTTTATCATTGAACACGGATAACGAGTTGGCAGAAATCGAGATGGAAGGGTTCTGTTTAGGTGTCCAGACTTTATTTTGCCATGATGCTGTTCATGATCAACTCGTCCAGGTATGGTGATTTTCTTTGTTATGGACACTTGGACGTTCCTTGAACCTATATCACGGTCATCTCATATCTTAGAATAAGATTTTTTTGCCCATCTTAGAATAAGGTATTCTGTTCATGATACTTATTATGCTTGGGTTGAAAAAGACAACACTGATCTGTTTGTTTTGGTGAAAAATAGGGGAAAACTTAAGGATGCCTGTTCAGCTCAAATGAATCTTGAACCAATTCAAATTAATCTGCGTTTTCTGTTGATGCTCACTTATATTCTTGAATATATACTCCCTGGATAGACCTTATAGAAACTACTTCATTATTTACTGTGGTATACCTTTTTAGTTTGGTCCTGCATATTTTTTTTTGATTTCATGCTTTTCATTCTGTTTCATTGCATCTTACCTACTGGATTCTTCTAGTAATAAATCCTTCTGAAGTGATAAAATCATGCTAAGGAAATTCTTTCAGTTTAGATCACAGCTAATCTGGAAAATGCATGGGTAATTGGTGGACATCTTACAATACATTTGTAAACGCGAATTGTGGAAACATAATTGAAGCCGATCACATTTTGAGGTATTTTGGCTTTTGTTTCATTGTGAGCTGAATTGTTCAGGTTACAGGACGCTCTGTAAGATTGGTTAATGCTACCACCAGAAAGCTCCTCAACGAATGGTTAGATCCAGCTGGACGTGTGATCATTACTGGCACAGCAAATGCCACTCAGGTATTACAGGTTATTGGATAAGATTGTTAAAATGAATGTCTGTTGAGAAGCTGATCAACTCCAGCATTATACTTATTTCTTATCATGATTTACAAGATCACTTATATCCTTCAATCTGTTTCTAACCTCATGCCAGTCATTATTTTTGTATTTTATATGAATATCCTTAATCAGATCCCAAATGTTAACAACTGGTCTGTCGTTGATCCTGTTAATATTTTTCCTATAACCTTGAAAAGGCATGCTTCCATCTTGTTTTTATCAGCTTGCTAGTATTGCCATGGTATTTGGAATCTATCTTCCTTTTCTGTACCATATGCCTTACTACTTGTATCTGCTTGCTAGTTGTAGTTATGTTTTCAGGTTGTATGAGTTATGGGTTCCTTCGATTATGGATTTATTTCGCAGGTTCTATTGTCCATGGGAGGTAGGCATTTGGTCCATCTTAAAATTGGTGATGGCGACTTGTTGGAACTAAAACGTATCCAGTTGGAACATGATATCTCATGTTTGGATATTAATCCCATTAGTGATGATACACATGATAGTCAACTAGCAGCGGTGGGGACGTGGGCAGTCAGTGTTAGCATCTTTTCACTTCCTGGCTTGGATCTTATCACTAATGAGCCTTTGGGAGAGGAGATAATAGCTCGTTCTGTCTTGCTTTGCACTTTGGAAGGGGTGCGCTCCATTCTTCATTCTGTTAGTTTTTTGTGCATTTATTTTGAGAATAATTCACCCTTGCGTATTAGTAATGAACAAAACAAGGAGGAAAACCATTGAGAAATGATAAAATGGACTGTCACACTTCTCAAAACTTATTTTTCCTAATTAGATTTTCCAATATCCAAACAAGATGATCATGCATCTCGCATGCTTATTGATTACCTTTTCGTCATTTGTTTCTTTCTGTTAAGAAACTTCAGGCTTGTTTGCTGTTATTGACAAGGGATTTGGAGAAAGTATCTTGATATTATTAGGGTTCGTTGTTCTAGATGCATCTTGGAATCTGCTATCATTGTAAACTTTGAATAGATAATTATAGTTTGATATGAATACTTACGGAAATCCTATCCATCAGCAAGTACAATTCATGGTATCAGCTAAGCTAGTTATGTTAATGCTACAAACTACAGAACTTACTAGGAATGATAAATTTATCTTATCTTGCTCATATTAAGTCTGTCTGAGATCATTGTTTTTTGTCGTAGGGCTACATGGGATCTAAATGATCATCAGGCACAATTAAGTTAAAAAAGTAAACTCTGTACCTCAGTGGTTATTGAGGATGAAAAAAGTGATATAAATAGATAGCGGGATCACAATTGTGTGAAATTTTTCAGGGTATTCTGATCTCTATGTATGCATTGCTATGGGGCTAAGATTTTGGGCTTTAATTTCAGATATCTTACTTGTTATGCGCCATTGGGGATGGCCATCTCCTGAATTTTGTTTTGAGTACAACTTCTGGTGAGCTGTCCAACAGGAAAAGAGTATCTTTGGGGACCAAACCCTTTACTCTTCATACATTTAAATCAAAGAATTCAACACATGTTCTTGCTGCGGCTGATAGACCGACTATCATCTCCAGCATCAATGGAAACTTGATATATAACTATATAAACATGAAAGAAGTCAGGCACATGTGCCCGTTCAATTCTGCAGCTTTACCGGAGAGGTAAAATGTAGTTTTGCTCTTGTAATATAGCTCAACAGTCTTCAGATATGCCTTGTCAGAATCTTGGTCTTACCAGAATTTTACTTAGGGTGCTGTGCTATGATTAGCTTTTCCGTGGGTCTTGAGTTAGCTACTGATTAAGGTGTTGGTGTCCGATTTGGGTGGAAGTGAATTACGAATTTACGATAGTGTCAGTGGCCAGTGCTAGTTCCTTATTGACATAATGTATGATGTAGCCAAAATCTTGAGTATACTTATTCTTTTGCAACAGTCTTGCAATAGTAAAGGAAGGCCACTTATTACTTGTCACCATCGATGACATTCATAAGTGTCATATACGCACTATTCCTCTTGGGGAGCTTGCTCGGCGTATCTGCCATCAGGAACAGACGCTAACATTTGGAGTTTGCACAGAAAAAACCACCAGCAAGCACTTTGTGCGACTGTTAGATGGTCGGACTTTCGAGACCCTTTCTACTTTTAAGTTGGAACTCTTTGAAAGCGGTTGCTCCATCACGAGCTGTTCATTCTCTGATGACAATAAAGCATACTATTGTGTTGGAATTGCTACTGTGAAACCACGAGAGAAAGTGCCCAGCAAGGTCAATTGCTGGCTCTCTCTTTCTCTGCTTGTCATGTTTTTCATTGATTGTATATTTGATCTTATAATACTATTTTTTTTACTGATAAAAAAAAATTGATCTGATCAATCTTGTTCATTTTATCCCGCTTTTTTAGATCTTTTCTCTAGGTTTTTGGAGGCAGCTTATTACTTTATCTCACCTTTTCAGCTCACTGTATACTTTGCTGGTTATTAACTTTTTGCTAGTTCTCTAAATAATCTCAGGGTCGGATATTGGTTTTTGAGGTAAAAGATGGAGAACTTGTACTAATTGCTGAGAAGAAAACCGAAGGTTCGGTCTACTCTGTCAATGCTTTCAAAGGGAAACTCCTTGCTGCCATAAACCAGAAGATTCGGTTGTATGGGTGGATGCTCAGAGATGATGGCTCTCGTGAGCTGCAAGGCGAATGTGAGTACCGTGTACACACACAGGCACTTCACGTGCAAACTGTTGGGGACTTTATTATAGTTGGTGACCTGATGAAATCAATAACTCTGCTGATGTACAAGTTTGAAACAACAAAGAGACGGGTAAACATATCGAATCTTGCTTAGCAAGTTTCCGTTTCTCATCTAATTTGTTCTGTCAGATTTTTTGCAAATAACCCAACATATTTCTCTGTTAGCGAGGAAAGGAGCGTCCTGTTATCGTGGAGACAGGACATGACTACAGTAAACGGTGGATGACAGCGGTTGATATTCTGCGCGATGATATTTACCTCGGAGCTGAGAATAATTTGAATATCTTCACCCTCCGTAAGAATAGTGCAGGGACAACCCTCGAGGTGGTTGCTGAATACCATCTTGGTGAATTTATAAATCGTTTCAGACATGGGCCATTGATGAGTTTTGATGATAGCCAGATCCCAACCATCATATTTGGTACAGTGAATGGCGTAATTGGTGTTATTGCCACGCTAACTCAGGAGCAGTATGTCTTCCTGGAGAAGCTGCAGAGCAACCTAAGGAATGTGATCAAGGGCGTGGGAGGGTTTACCCACGAGCAATGGAGATCTTTCTGGAACAAGAAGGAAACAACGGATTCCAGGAACTTCTTAGATGGGGATATAATTGAAGCTTTCCTGGACCTCAGCTGTAACCAGATGGAGGGTATCTCCAAAGCCATGAATGAAACAGTTGAGGAAATAAGGAAGAGAGTAGAAGAACTCACCAGATTACACTATTCCATGTAAGACGGCAAGCCTTATCTTCATTCTCAATTTCTTCATGTATCTACCCACTCAATATTCTGGTATCGTATTGCAACAATTACATCCTTCCCTATATTGTTCAATTTAGAGTTAGGGAATGGTGGTCTAGGAGGCACTATCGAGTCATTGGGTGCCGGGTGGGCGCCCTGTTGGGTGACCTGCTTGTTGGGTACGTGTCTGTTGTGATAGTATAGTATTGAAGATTCAAAATTGATTTTTCCCACGACTTATTCCCACGACCAATTCATAGCTCCTCTCACAAAGTATTGGTGTGGGTCCCACATGATGTCATGTGTGGCCACATGTGAAATGAGCCGTGAAATGGTATTAGGGTCATGATGTCATGCGTGACCCACCACATCTGAAATGAGCCGTGAAATAGTCGGGGGAAAAAACAACCCTCCAATTGGCCTTTTGGCCGGCCACCTTGCATCAATTCAACGTTGTAAATCCATCCCTTGCATGGGATGCATCTCAACGCCACGCTGTACTGCATTGTCAACACCCTTACACAAGGGAATGAGGGCGTATAGGGTTCTTTCTAGGAGAACCCAGGCCTATCTACTCTTTCACTTAGTATGGGCCGAGTAAGAAAGCAATGCAAGGAAACAGTAATGTTATAGAGCACCACCTCTATAGCACACCACCATCACACCACCTCCCATTAATGGGTAATGGGTCTCACATATACACACATCAACATGTGTGCTTACATTAATGGAGGGTGATGTGATAGTGTTGTGCTAAGAGGTGGTGCTCTATAGTGGGATTCGCAAGGAAGAAGGAAACAAAGAAAATCAGCGTTCGTTAGGGCGAGTCATGCCATTGCATATTTTGTTTCAATTTTGTTTCTGTTTTCAGTAGACCATTGTGAAGAGTGATAGCAATTTTTTCTGTCAAAGTTTCAGGCTGAGTTTTTGAAATTGGCACGGCCTACCCTTCCAAAAGCCGAGAGTTACTCTCGGCCTTTCAAAAAGTGGGATTTCAAAATGATGCTTTTCCAAAAATTGGGCGTCATTAAGAATTTTAATTGGATTGAGATTAGTAACTCCTGTCCTTGCAAAGGGTTGAGGGGGGCGTACAGTGATAAAAACACTGCAAACTATGCGGTGTCTACATGATAATACAGGATTGGTGCGGCAGGTGGGCCGGTGTTCAATACCTTTGCGCAGGCCCGCTGATCGTCCAATCCCATGATGGCACATAGGCACCGCATAATTTGCAGTGTTTTTCTCACTATATGCGCCCTTCTTCCCCTTGCAAAGGCTTGGAG
>JAOYMZ010069902.1:0-12274 GCA_025802335.1 Pinguicula primuliflora | reverse complement strand
CAATTCAATGTATAAGCTTTTCACGGGTGTGATCAATTTCGAAAATGGATGACTAATTGAAAAAATTGTACACGCAACGGAAAACTGACCACCGTAAAATTGACCATAGGATCTGTTCTGTATATATATCTATATAGTAAAATCTTCATATATACAATCTTCTGTGTAGAACTCGTGTACAATTTATGTGTGACACCATCCGTTTTCGAAATTGGTCGCACAATTGGAAAGCTTATACATTGTACATGAAAATTCTCATGCTTTGGTCCCGTTTCGATGACTTTATTATCGTTTAATTTAGTTTCACATTTTTTCCTTTGGTTAAGTAGTTCTAAATAAGCTTTTACAAGTTTTCGGCAACGAAATCGTCAGAAACCAGACCAAAGAATGGAAATTTTCATCTACAATGTATAGGCTTTTCAATGGTGCGATCAATTTCGAAAACGGATGGTGCCATACACAAATTGTACACGAATTGTACATGCGAATATTGTACACATGAAGATTGTTGGTGCAGGATCCGGTGACATGATTTTAGACAGAATTTTAGACATAATTTTCAATTCCGGCCACTAGGATTGTTCGTTGACGGAATTGAGCACATCGTTAGAAACCTTATACATAGAAGATCATATGTTCAAGTTTTGGTGATATTACGACGACTTTATCACCATTTAATTTAGTTTCATATTTTCCCCTTAGGTTAAGTAGTCCTAAATAGGGTTTTAAAAAATTTTGGCAATGAAGTCGCCGGAACCGGAACTAAACATGGAGCTTATAATCTTCTATGCATAAGCTTTCTAACGATGTGCTCAATTCCGTCAACGGACAATTCTAGTGGTCGGAATTGAAAATGCATGTATAAAATCATATATAAAATCATGTCACCGGAACCTGTCCTATATATATATATGGACAGGTTCCAATGACATGCAGTTATAAATGTAAAAATACATACATTTTCAATTCTGGCCACTACCATTGTCTGTTGACGGAATTAGTCACATCGTTAGAAACCTTATACAAAGAATATCACATGTTCAAGTTTTGGTCCGATTTTGAGGACTTTATCACCGTTTAATTTAGTTTCACATTTTCCCTTGGATTAAGTAGTCTTAAATAGGGTTTTAGAAAATTCCGACGACATCAAACTTAAACATGTGATCTTCTATGTATAAGCTTCCTAACGATATGACCAATTTCGTCAACGGGCGATCATAATAGTCGGAATTGAAAATGCATGTATTTTTACCTGTTCTTTTTACAGTCATCTGAACCTGTCCCTACATATATATATATAAATAGGAAAATCTTCATGTGTACATTCTTCGCGTATACAACTCGTGTACAATTTGTGTATGACACCATCCATTTTCGAAATTGATCGCACCATTGAAAAATTTATACATTATAAATGAAAATTCTCATGCTTTGGTCCGATTTCGATGACTTTATCACCGTTTAATTTAGTTTCACATTTTTCTTTTGAGTTAAGTAGTCATAAATAGAGCTTTAGAAAATTCGCGGAACCGGACCAAAACTTGAACATGTGATCTTCTATCTATAACCTTTCTAACGATATGATCAATTACGTCAACGGGCGATCCTAATAGCCGGAATTGAAAATGGATATATTTTTACCTATTTTTTTTACTATCACCCGAACCTGTCCCTATATATATTTAAATAGGAAAATCTTGATGTGTACATTCTTCGCAAATACAACTCGTGTACAATTTGTGTGTGGCACCATCCGTTTTCGAAATTAGTTGCACCATTGAAAAGTCTATACATTGTATATGAAAATTCTCATGCTTGGTCCGGTTTCGATGACTTTATCACCGTTTAATTTAGTTTCACATTTTCCCCTTGGGTTAAGTAGTTCTATATAGGATTTTAGAAATTTTCGGCGACGTAGACACCGAAAATCGGACCAAAGCATGAGAATTTCATCTACAATGTATAAGTTTTCCAATAGTGCGACCAATTTCGAAAATGGATGGTGTCATACACAAATTGTACATAGATTGTATACATGAAGATTATCTTATATAAATAATTGCTATCTTAGAACTAACCAATCGCCACGAGAAGAATTGAAAGGTTTAAGTACAATTTTACCCTAGATCAATGTTTATTCTTGACCGTTTGTGTCTGTGTCAATGGCCAAATATTGTTTGATGCTTTTGTTGTTAGAGAAAATCCCTAATTAGATCCTTAAATCTCGGAATTTGATATTATCCCAGATATCTCATGTCTATATATTAAATATTGTAATATTTATTCACTCATTCAATACCACAAGAATTTCCATAATTTCTATGTTCTAATATGGTATTAGAGCGATCTAAGATCCGGGATTAAATTGGGTCCCTGAGGGGTTTGGCCCAAATTGGGTATTTTTTGTGAGAACTGTTTTCGAGGTAAATTTGATTGTTTCCGAAAAAGTCGCGAGTATTGATCCCATAATATGGTGCAATCCAATTGAACATTATTCGTATGAGTTAACGCTCAACTGAGTTTACATAGTTAGACTAGGGAAGTCTTGAGAATATATCCATTGTAGCAGTGCAAAAAAAAACTGAAACTTCGAATCCGAACCTGAACCGATCGGATTTTATCCGTTCGATTCAGATTTTTTCTGATTCGGATTATCCTAAAAATATAGCGTTTGGTTTTCAGATTCGGATCGAATTTTAAATCCAAGGTTCGGATAACCGATCAGTTATCCGATCCGATCCGATTTTTTTTTAGTTTCAACCCCTTGGTTATTTTGATGGCTAATTGGTAAATTTGACATCTCTTAAAAGAAGAATAACAAACAGAAGGCTAATATAAGAAATCTTGCAGAAGATGAATGTATTACTACTGCTGTATTTTTTAATTATATATATTTTTGTGGTAACAAGATTCGAACGCTTGACATCACCCGCCCACACACACTCACACCACTAGGTCAGGGTCATTTTAGTGGAATTTGGGAGTATACAGTGGCTCCTCACTATATACTATGCAGTGCCCTCGTGACACTGCGGAATTGGTCGGTCAGTGGGCCCGTGCAGAAGTGTTAAACATCGGTCCATCTGCTACACCAATCCCGCAGTTACACATGGACGCTGCATAGTATTCAGTGAATTACCTCACTACACACATCCCAATCCCATTTTGGTGATCTAAAAAATTACACTATTTATAATTTACTTAAAATTATATTTACAATAAAAAACCTAAAATTGTCACTCATTTCCTATCCTAATTGCAAACGCTCAACAGAATACGAACAGAAAGTCGAATGAGAATTTAGAAACAAAACTTCTTGCCTTCTTAGATTTGAAACTTGGAGCTAAGTTGAAAATAAGATTTGCTTCAGAATCTAAAGATCACTGATCTTATTGACATTTTTATCTTCAGCTTCAGATTGTGAAAAGATCCATCGAAATAATAAAAGTTAAGTTGTCTTCCTCTTCAAACGTGATATGCTGCAGTATTGCACTGTAGTTGTTTTATATTTTAACATTGCGTACTATTATATCTGAAATCCGATCCGAAATCCTAACGCGAAATCCGATTAAAATAATCTAATTTTAAATGGATTGGATATTAATTTTCAAAATCCAAATCCGAAAAAATCCAAAAAAAACAAACAGGATCTGATCCGATCCGATCCGTTTGCAACCCTATCACATACAAATTTGAGAGAGACATATAAACCAACATATAAGAAATGTTTTACTACAATCAATCACCTTTAGTTTCAAGTTTTAATGAGAATAGTTCATATAATACTTATAAGTTAGAAAATCGGATCTATTTTATAAGCAGAAGCCGTAGTAAAATTTTATGTTTTGTCATCTGACCATGTCTGTCTGTCTGGTTCTAAGCCAAGCGGCTTACGTGCTGAGGCAGTTTGCTGCAGCAACTCTAATCTATCCATCTCCCAATCCCCAAGTACTCATCGAAAGGAAAAGGGTCAATTGATGCTTTTATTTATCATACAGACGTCTTGACAAGGGCATCCTTACAGCTAGAGTCTATATAAATCTGGATGTTGTAAAGCCAGACATCCATCTCCTGTCATTTTTGCCCACCATAACAAAGTACCATTCCCTGCTGTGATTCTCATCTTAAATCTCCCTTTCATCTATAGCTCCTGTGTGGCTTGCTTCCCAATATCAGTCCACGCTCTAGAGTCTAGACATGTAGTCTAGGGAAGTAATAAGAACCAACTCTGCCATACGATCATTGTGGTTAAGGTATTTAGAGCGAATTACCTGACACCGTAAGCAATCATCTTTGCAGCCTCCATATCCATTTCAGCAGCAATGCCAAATTGGATTCCAATATAGAGCACAACCTCTTAGCACACCACCATCACACCACCCCCAATTAATGGGTAAGCACACACACATGTTGGTGTGTGTGTATAGGGAGTACCCATTAATAGGGAGTAGTGTCATAGTGGTGTGCTATAGAGGTGGTGCTCTGTAGCATTACCGTGCCAAATTCCTTATGAAACTCCTTGGCAAAGCTTATAAAATCCTCTTTCATTGACTCCCAATGCTCCTGAATAAAATTGAAGTTATAGCCATTCATACTTACGACATTTAGTGAGGGAGCAACTCCTAACCACACACCTGATTTTTGATACAATCCTGGGATCTTGCTCGCATGACCGAACCGGAATACTCACTAGAGGATTTTCTGCACAATTGTTTTGCAAAAAAAAATTGTTTTGGAAAAAATTAATGGTGTATACAATCTCGAGATTTTGGTTGTAGGGTTTGCTTATTCTTGCAAGCTATTGTAACAGTAGATAGGATTTTCAGAAGAGAAGAAGGAGTACGGTCCTCCCTTTGTACTTGGATTCAACAATATTCAAAAGAGCAGATTACAACTTCACCAACATTTCTTTTTCTTCTCCCTCCACTATCTATTTATACAAAAGAGTGATTAGCCACAATGTCTCATAACAGCTACAAAAAGTTGTTTGTTTCTTTGCACCTCTTCAACGGCTCTTTGCTCAGGTACGGTTTGCACAGTCTGCAGGGGATCTTCTTGAGTAAACAATGTCTTTCTTGGTTGTACTCATATCAATACACCCCTGCTTGTTTTCGCGCTTGTCCTCAAACGCGAAGTTTGGATACACTCGCGCCATATAGTGACAATCCTCCCAAGAGGCCTCAATTGGAGACAATCCTTTCCAGTGGATCAAAGACTGCTGAGAGTCGGTTGTGGTGCGTTGATCCAAAACAACATGAGGGACTGGGAGCGGTTTGCCTTTGTGCAACTGAGGTAATGCAGGAAAAGCTGAAGGACGGCCTTTGAAGGCCTTCAGCTTGGATACATGGAAGACCGGGTGCATTTTGGCCTTGGGTGGAAGATGGAGGCGATAGGCTACTTCCCCTATGCGCTCACTGACTTGAAAAGGGCCATAGAAGACCAGAGTGAGCTTCTTGGTGTGCTGATTACCAAGAGAAGCATGTCAGTACGGTTGCAATTTCAGCATGACCCATTCTTGCGGTTGGAAGATCACTTCACAATGCTAGCTATCATATCTTTGTTTGAGGCAATACTGCGCTAGTAGGAGACGTTCAAGGAGCTCTTCCAACATGTCATGGCAAGATCGGAGTCCATGGTCAACAGCAGCCATGCGAGCTTTGCTTGTTGTATAATCCAGAAGGCATGGCGGTGGGTGCCCATAAACAACTTCAAACATGGATGTCTGCAAACCTAAATGAAAACTAGTGTTGTAGGCATATTCGGCCCAGTGTATCAAGTCACTCCATCGCTCGGGGTGATCACCAAAGAAGTAGTTCATATATGTTTGCACAATCCGATTGACAACCTCTGTGTGACTGTCCGTTTGCGGATGGTATGCAGTGGAAAACTGCAAGGTGGTGCCGCTGAGTTTGAACAGTTTGGTCCAAAAAGAGTTGGTGAAAGCATCATCACGATCGCACACAATCATCTCTGGTAAGCCGTGTAGTCTGAAGACTTCCTAAAAGAAAAGCTTAGCCACGGGCATAGCAGTATAAGGGTGAGATAAGAGAATGAAATGTGTCATTTTAGTAAAACGGTCCACCACAACCTTGACAACCGATTTGCCATGAGAAAGAGGTAAGCTATCAATGAAGTCCATCGATATATCCCAACCAAACATGTGAAGGAATGGTAAGAGGTTGAAGAAGCCCTGCTGGTTGTAGATGAACGAACTTATTGTGCTGGCAGGTGATGCAAGCCACAATGAATTCCGTAATTTGTGGTTCCATCTGAGGCAAAAAAAAATTGTATGGATCCTTTGAAATGTCTTCAGGAACCCTCATGAAACAGGTTATGCACAGTAGCAATAACAAGAGAAGGATATGGGGAATCTAGGGGAAGATAAATACGACGCTTGTACCACAATAGTCCCTCTTGCCAGCTCCAAGGATATATCTCAAAAGATGGGTTATGAGCCGATTTGATCTTCGATAATGAAGCATGACCCTGAAGCCCTATCTTGATGGAGTCTACCAACCCAACCAATGGGAGAGAGAAAACACACAATTCTGGTTGGTCTTAGCCTTTACGTGATAAGACATCGGCTACATGATTTTCCCTTCCTGCTTTGTATTCGACCGTCGTAGCTCACGAGTTTACTCAGTCAGTGTTGTTGGGCGACAGTTGTCGTGCACTGTTCCAGTAAGTATTTGAGGCTAAAGTGATCCGTCCCGACGACAAAAATCCAGCCCCACAGGTAATTTCTCCAATGTTGGACAGACTTAGCTAGCCCGATGAGCTCCTTGTCATAAACTTCTAGGCCAGAGTGTCGAGCACTGAGTTTACGGCTGTAGTAAGCCACCGAATGCCTGTTCTGCATTAAAACTGCACTTATTCCAATACTGGAGGCATCAGATTAGACCACAAAAGTGGTTGTGAAGTCAGTAGTTGTAGAACAGGGGTCGAAGACATGGCCTGCTTGAGCAGCTGGAACACGGGCTCGACCTCTTCGAACCATTTGAAAGCATTCCTGCGCAACAAAGCTGTTAAAGGTATTGCAGTGCTGCCATAATTTTGCACAAACCTCCTGTAGTAGCCTGTTAGGCTGAGAAACGCCCGCAAACTCTGAATGTCCATAGGACTTGGCCAAGATGTCATCGAGTTTAACTTGGTATGATCAGCTTCTAGTCTGGCTATTGAGATTATATGTCCAAGGTATGCAATTCTCTCGACGCCAAATTCACATTTGGATAGCTTGGCTACCAAATTATGTTCCTGCAATTTGAGGAAACTCAGCTTGAGATGAGCAAGATGATCGGTCCAAGAAGAACAGAATACCAAGATATCATCAAAGAAAACTAGGAGAAACTTCCTGAGATACTCCCTGAACATTGTGTTCATGAGGGCCTAAAATGTGACCGAAGCATTGATGAGGCCGAACAGCATCACGAAAAATTCAAAGTGTCCATGGTGTGTTTGAAATGCAGTGAGGGGTATGGATGACTATTGCATTCGGACTTGATGGTAGCTGGCTTTCAGGTCGAGTTTGTAAAAAAAATTACATGGCCAAGCTCTTCTAGCAGCCCCTCCACTACTGGAATTGGAAATTTGACCTTCACTGTAAGTTGGTTCAATGCTTTGTAGTCTACGCACAAGCTCCAAGTAAGATCAGACTTGCGAATTAAGAATACAGGTGAGCTGAAGGGCGAACTACTGGGTATGATCCACCCCTGGTCCAAGAGTTCCTGCCAAAGAAGTAGGTGAATAGTTCATGTTCATGAGCTGTTCAAAATAATTCCAAACCTGAGCTGCAAAGAAGTAGACGATTCATAGTTTCCAGGGCTCCATTATCTGTGCACAGGAGCACCTAGAGGCCAATTTGATCCTTTTCCTCTGAATGCGGCAATCCACTAGAAGAATGCGATGAAAAACTTTCCACATGAAGATACTTATTTTTGTTGGTATGTGCTTGTCCCAAAACAATTTGAAGCTGATATTTGAATCTAGCTGGTTTCTGATAATATGCCAAGCAGATTTCACACTGAAGTATCCAGCTGAATCTGGCTTCCAAATTACTTGATCAGTACCTTCTTCTCTGATTTGAATCTATTCAGTGTGAGGGATAATATTTTGATCCACATAATTCATCAGCATGGATGAGTTCCATTGACGGTCTGTCCAGAATTCGTATACCTTCATATGTTCTAAGACATCCAGAGGTTGTAAGATTTGTAAGTTAATTACATGCCAATCATCATTAACAAAGCTACATTATCCATCACCGAGAAACCATAATGTGTGCCTCAGCATCAAAGAACGAGCAGATATCAATCTTTTCCAACAATGAGAGTCCCAGTCACCACAATAGGATCAGTGTGTTTGCAATATTTTTTTAAGCATGAATTCGGACCACCGACACTTATTCTGCCTTAATCTCCACCATAATTTCATACTAAACGTGAATACTATTTCAGACAGTTTCATACATCCCAAACCCCCTTCAGCTTGTGGCATACAAATTTTATTCCAACCTTTCCAATGCAGGTTAGGTTTACCATCAGACTATCCCCAAAAGAAATTAGCAATCATTCTGTCTATTTTGCGCATAATTCCAGCAGGTGGTTCAAGTACCATAAGTAAATAAATAGGCATGCTCAGCAATACATGTTTAATTAGGACTATCCTGCCTGCAGAAGATAATGAAGAGGCTGTCCAATCATCCAGTTTGGCCTGTAACTTCGTCAACAAATTAGTAAATAGTGCTACAGATTTTCGCCCTGTGTATAGAGGAGCTCCCAAATATGTTGCAGGGAGTGGTTTGTGTGAAAATCCAGTCCAGTGATGTATAAGATTTTTCCTGCTTTCAGTGATTTTTGGTGAAACTATAAAACTACTCTTTTCCACATTCACCAATTGTCCTGAGACTCGTTCATACTTTTTGATCACTTTTATAACTGCATCTAAGGCGAACTTGGTACCTCTGGAGAAAATGATAATGTCATCTGCATAAGCAAGATGAGATATTGGTGAACAGCCAGGGGGAACTGATTATGCAAATGATGGACACCTATTCATCCAGTCATCTAGACTTCTACTTAGCACTTCAGCTCAAATAATGAATAGCAATGGTGATAGAGGATCTCCTTGCGCAATCCTCTAGATGCCTTGAAATAACCATGTGCAGATCCTTCCATTAGTAGAGAGAAACTGCTTCCAGATAGGATTCTCCATACCCTATCTATAAACACTTCTGCAAACCCGAATTTTTTGAGCACCTTAATGAGGAATAACCAAGATACCCTATCGAAAGCCTTTGCCATATCTAGTTTGAGTGCCACATTATGACCTCTGATTGCTTTTTTATAAAGTGTAGCATTTCCTGAGCCTGAAGTATATTATCAGCTATATTCCTCCCAGGGATGAATCCACTCTGACTTGGCGAGATGATACATGGCAGTATTTTGCTGAGTCTGTTAGCCAGGATTTTGGATAGTATTTTCCCAATGAAGTTGCATAAACTTATTGGTATGAAATCTGAGCAACGTACTAAGGGGTTGACTTTTGGAATGAGAGCAATCAGTGTACTTGTATAAGACCCCCCAAGATCATTGCCAGCAAAAAAACCAAGAACTGCTTCTGTGAGGTCATGCCGTATTGTTTCCCAACATGATTGAAAAAAAGATTTGGTGAAGGCATCCATTTCAGGGGAGCTGTCTTTACTCATCTCAAAATAGTATTTTTAATCTCTTCCTCAGAAGGCCATTCACATAACGTATTATTCATGGTAGTGGTCACTGCCTGAGGGATGTATCTCGGCCAGTAGTCATCTATTTCTGTATGTTCCTTAGTCAGATGTGATTCAAAGTGATTGAGTAGCATGTCTTTGATACCTGTTGGAGAAGCTATCCAATTCCCCTCCTGTTTTTTCAACTTCTTGATTGCACCTCGTGGTCTTGTGACCTTAACACTCTTATGGAAGAATTCTGTGTTACTGTCTCCCTCTTTCAGCCACTTTATTTTGGATTTTTGCCTCCAAAATTTTTCTTCTGCCAGAATGTCCCTGATATACTGTGCTTTTGCTTTGTTAAGCTCCTCTCTGCTTGTGCATTCCCTGAAATATCATACTGAATCTCAAGAGCAGCCACTCTATCCTCAGAATCTTTGATATTCTGAAAGACATTGCCATATATTTTGTTGTTCCAGATCCGCAGTTTGTCCCTTTGGCTTTTCAACTTCATTGCTAATTTTATCAACCCATTTTGTGTTGAGATTGGCTCATCCCAGCTTTCTTTAATAAACTGTTGGTAGCTAGGATGCAGCGTCCAAAAGTCTTGGAATATGAATCTAGAAAGCCTCGGTTCTTGACCTGAGTTGAGTTGTACGAATAAAGGAGAATGATCCGATTGGACTCTACTTAGATGTTTCACTGTGCTGCTAGTCATCACGGATACCCATTTATCTGATAGCAGAACTCTGTCTAGTCTTTCCAGAATTTTGTTTTTACCCTCCTGGTTGTTAGACCAAGTATATTTATTCCCTTCAAATCCAGCATCAACAGGCCTGCAAGCGTTAATGGCTTGTCTAAAGTCACTTACTCCCCCATGTGTATAAGGAGACCCCCGGCTTTCTCATCTGTAGATAGGACAAAATTAAAATCTCCATCCAGTAGGAGAGGTGAGCTGATCATATTCAGCTGTTGGATCATATCGGTCCATAGTGCATTTCTTTATGACCGCTCACATTTTGCATAGACTCCTCCAACATATAATTCTTCCCCAGATCTTTATGTTTGCCTTTCAGCAATATCATCTTTACAGAGTTAAAGTGAGTTCCCACCTCCCAGGAATTTTTCCAGAAACACCATATGGAGCTGACTGTGTTTGAAGTACTGGAATGGAACTTGAGCTTGGTCATGATTGCTGTTAGATTTGCAATATCCTGCATTGGTTCCAAAAGTATCAGAAGAGATATTTGGTGGAGCTTTATCAATTTCTTCAGTCTAGTCAGAGTAGGAGGATTATTAATTCCTCGTATATTCCATATCAGGATCTGTTGACTCATTTCGTTGTTGCTTTGGATCTTGTTTCAACAGTGGAAGCTTTATAGTAGTCCTTTGGCTTCCGTATATATTTCCTTTTCTTTTTTGGAGATTTTGGGACTACATTTTGCAGAGGGTGTAAGTCTTCTACTCCCGTGCCTTTGTCCATATCAATTTCCTCTCCAGATTCTCCTTCCTCCTCATCAGATACATTTTCTTCTTCTGCAGACCATAGGCGAGAAAAGGAGTCACCTGTTGGCTTGAGGGTGAGTGGGATATGAAAAACTTCATTTTCTTCATCTTCAACGGTTGTGTCCTTCTTTTCCATTCCCTCCTCTGATTGCTTTTCAGTGTTTTGACGTTCTGGTTCACTTTGTTGTCTCATTTCTAACTACACATGCTTTCTATTTTGTGATTTCTTCTGCCTGGATTTAGACCTTTTCTCTGAGTTGACAACTTTTCAGTGACTTGGTAGTTCTGCAACAGTGTTTTCTGTGGTAGTGTTTTCTGCATCTTCCTCTTGTAATGTTTCCTCATCATTGGCAGCAAGGCAAGAGAAAGTGTTAGTAACTAGAATAGGATTTTTATCTGCAGATGTATTTTGAGACTCGTTGTTACCTTGGCCGGAGGTTTCAGCTATATTGATAGCTTCAACTTCCGTAGCTGCTTTAACTGCTTCAGACTCGTCATGTAGAGTCCTAGGTGCGGCGAGGTTTTGTTTTTTAGTAATCTGCCTGTACACAAATTGGGGCTTGGCATTCAGTTTGGGTTCCACAACCTGTGATCCTTTCTGACGAGTAGACTTCTCATGTTGAGGTTCCTTTTCTCCTTGGTGAGTATTCTTCTTAATGCTTTTCTCCGAGTGCAAAACCTTGGAGTCCTGTTTAGTGTGACCAAGTCTCATACAATGTTGGCAATATGATGAACGTTTTTCAATGTGAAGGGCTGCCTGAAATCTTCATGACCTTCAGATTCAACAAATACTCTAGTAGGTGACACACTTAGCAGATTATTTTCAGCACAGACTCTTGCCAAGCTAGGTCTTATCAGCAGTTCAGTAGCTGCATCAATTCTCAGGGGAGTGCCAAGAGCATTGGCAATGGAATAAATTGTGTCTTTTCTTTAAAGATGTAGCGGAAGATTAGATAATGATACCCATACAGGAGCAATGTGCGATTTTGCATCAGATCTAAAATCAGGCGTCCATTTGAATACACACATAGGAAATTTTTTCAGAGTCCAATTTTCACGCATCCA
>JAOYMZ010069891.1:0-12274 GCA_025802335.1 Pinguicula primuliflora | reverse complement strand
CAATGGGGCGGGGCGGGTCAAGGCAGACCCAGACCCGCCCCCTTCTGCATTAAATTTGGATCCGGACCCTCCCCGCGCCCCGGGGACGGGGCGTGTCCGGGTCGCCCCGCCCCGCTTATTTAAAAAATATATTAAAATTGAAAAAAAAATTAAACATGGAAAAAAATATCAAAATTTGAAGAAAAAAAATCACTATACTCATTTTTTATTATATTTTTCTTTCTTTGGTCTTTATTTTTAAATTTTTTCAATATTTATAAATTTAAAATAAATAAACCATTGTTATAAATAAAATAATAAGATTAAAAAATATATAAATATAAATATAAATCTGCGGAACGAGTCCGTGGCAGGTCTACAACCCCGGCCCCGGGCCCACCCACGGGACAAAATTGTCATCCCTACTCCTATAGATGGCTATTTACTCGAAAAATGTACAATTTTATTTTATGCATTTTCTATTTCCGCTGAAAAGGACTTTGTTTAAAATAAATATGATCTGGCTCATTTTCATGCACTGCAGAGCCCTGTTTGGGGATTCGTAATAATTTATCTTAAAGCCCATTATGGCCCAGGCCTTAGTATGGAACCAAACAAATCAAAAAATGTTCTTAGCTTTACAGGGCCTTTATCATTATAAGAACTTATTTTTTATTTTGTCAAATACTATGTTGCAATGGTCTGAAAATCAAAGAGCAATAAAATTCCGAAAAGTTTAGTTTCAAATATTTTTTTAAAAATATTTTGCAATAAATATAATATAATAAAACTAAAATATTAATATAATATGAAGTCACTAGATATAAACAAAAAATGAACTAACAAATAAATTTTAAACTGGGTCTTGACACTGGGTGGGCTGACGGACTGGGTTGGGTATATTTTTAATTATCTTGGGGGACCTAAATTCGGGCCTTTTGGGTGGCAGAGCTAAAATCGAACCAAGGCTATTACCCAAGCTCGCTCTTACATAGGCCCATCCTTAGCAATGGCGGAGTTAGTGTATAAGGTGGGCTCAAAAGGCTAGGCTAAAAAAATATGAACTAACAAATAAATTTTAACTATTTGTTAGGAACAAAAATGGCATGGTCCGAGGGGACCCGGGCTGGAGCCCAGATCCGCCACTTCCGGAGTGCGCCCTTGTTAGAAATTTTAGTCACAATGCTATGACAACCTAATAAGATGTCACTTTTTTGCTCTGTTCGAGAGTTCGGCCGTTTTGGCCGCCTAGGTGCCGTATAGGAGGCTAAAAATGTCAAGCCGCCCCGAATTTATCCTAAGCGATCTGGCTGGACGCCCAGAGACAATATGCCTAAAATATAATATATGTAAATAAAATAAAATAAAATAAATTTGCTGACGACCGTACGCCGCCTAGGCGGCCGCTCTAACCTCCTAGGAGACCCTAAAGACCACCTAGCATACAGGGAACGCCTAACGTTTTTTCAAACCTTGCTTTTTTGGCATAACATAGCATTTGGAAATATTTAATAAATTAGAAGATATGTTATATTTTTTCTTCCTCCACTCACTTTTGGAATTCTCATAATTTCGATGATCGAAAAGTACCGTGTATTTAAGGTTAGAGGTTTTATACTTTAAATATATATTTTCTGAATTTTTTATGTAATTTTTGTGACTTAAAAAACATATCCACAAAATTCGTTGTGTAATTTTTCTTGAAATATTGTCCCACACAAATTTGAGAAAAAATAAACCAACTTATAAGGAAATGTGGTATTATAATAAATGACTTTGGGATTAAGGTTTTTCCTTATAAGTTGGTTCATTCACCTGCGCACACGTGACTCGAGCCCGAATAGGGGGTTTATTTCTAATATGTATTAGAGTGGGTGATTTACAGCTCGAGAGTGTTTTTGGGAAAAGTCCCGAGCATAGACTCCATAGGTGGGCCAATAGGGGTTGGCCAAATTGGCATTGTGTGTGGGGACCTCTATGATTATTTCTAGGGTTCTTCTGATTCTTTCCGGGATAATCCAAAGTATTGGCCCCATAATAGGGTGCGACCCATTTAATATTATCCGTGTATTAGTGTGAGTCTTGACAGAGTTCATCTAATTGGACTTAGAGGTGGGAATGTTGGAATATTGTTCCACACAGATTTGAGAAAGGAAAATAAATCAACTTATAAGAAAATCTGGTGGTACAATCAATCATCTTGACTCTAAGTTTTAATGAGAGTTACTCACATCTTCTTTATAAATTGGCACATAGACGCAAATGCATACACATAACTCGAGCCTAGATAGGAAAAATATGTTTTCAAACAATTTTATGCAACCTTCAAAGATGTCCATGACATATTCCTCGTGTTCTTCTTTTCAAAACATAGAATTTGTTATTAAACTTTCATTTGCCAGATAACCTGTGCAGAGGTCTTAAAGGGACCAATGTTTTATTTTAGGTAGGTGAGGAGGAAGATTTGCCATTTTTCTATAGTATCAGCAAGTGTATGTTCATGACTAATCTAGAGAGCATGCATTCAGTTCAAAGGTTCATCTAGATAGGCCTGACCAAGCGTGTTTACTAGGATTTGAACCCGACAACTATTAGTCAGAATTTCACATAATTAGCACCAAAGCAAACGATTCTTAAAGGTGCCATCATAGATTTGCTACATATTCAAAATAATTGTCCATTAGCTTATGTAATGCATACAATTTTTTTTATTTTAATTCTTTTTTTTTTATTTCAACACGTTTGTAATGAAAAATGTGTATTTTTCATGCTGATGGACCTATAAAATACAAGAACTTGCATAAAATAAAAACTAGCTTTTGATCAAAGCTTTGAACCATGATGATGTACTATCATTTAATGGAATTCTTGACCCGTCATGACATATGAATCAAAGGAAGGACAATGATACATGTACTATTTATTTGATAATAAAATTTGACAAACTTTAAATTCCAATCACAATCTTAAAACATTGTTGAAATTGGCATCATCCATGAAAAATAAATGCATCAAGGATCAAAAAATCATGGTGGGTTCCAGCAATTTCATCGTCATTAATTTCTAAAACTTAATTATGCACTACTTAACCCTATGACAGAATGTAAAGAGATTACTGGCAATGAAGTCATCAAAATCCAACTGGAGCATAGGCCTTTTGATCAATGATATATTAATTTTTCATCGATGGTGACAATTTCCTACCAATGACGGAATGTGGTCGGAACTTAAAGTGTGTAAAATTTTAATGTAAAAAAAGTATACAAATATTATTATGCATAAAGCTGATGTAGACGATGAAATCATCAAAACAGAGCATAATTGTAGACAAAAATCTTCTCCTCCCGAGCTTATGTCCTGAATGGCTTCATAGAGCCCACCTGTGACGGAATTCACATGTCCTGCTTCTCAATCCTCCATCGGCGGTGGTATTCAATCCCCCATCAGCGACGGTCCAGGCATGAACCCAGTTGATTGAGCCCAACACATCTGCCAAAACACATCCGCTAAAATTGGATACCCACTAACATCAAACATGTCTCAGCCGATCGGTCTACATATGTATGTATCGTCTCAACAGCTCAGGCCGACACCTGGTACTATCTGTCGCGTGCGCTATCATCTCTCTAACCCTGTTAACTGGCTCATGAATCGGCTGAATGTATCCAACCGGTGTTTCACTTGACGGATGTGCACGAACTCGACGTCCTTAAGCAGAAAAAAGGGCTATCGCAGTTCCACAAAAATCGATCGACAACACTAACCCGGGATATTTCCACCACACTGTACTAGCCTATCGAACAGCCTATGGATGGAGATCGATCGAAGAAGACCGAATCCGATGATTTTTGAAGAAGATATCGTCAAATACAACACACTACAATCAGAAGATAGATTGTTTTCTTTCCTGTCTGGATTAGACAAGATTTTCGATCCAATCGTGCAAGATGTTCTAAAAGAGAAACCATTGTCGGATGTGGATGAGGCTTATGTAACACTCCGGCGGGAGGCAGCTCGCTGTGAAATCCTAACTTCGGCAACTAGTATGGAAGAAGGCCAATCGAGTTTGGGCCATCAGAATTCGGGCCTTGGCTCTGGCCTGACAGCACAAAAGGCCCAAATTTCATCATCTGGCCCGAAGGAAGTTACAGTGACCCATTTAGAAACTATTCTACATGGGTCGGACCAGCAAGCAGCCCAAAGGATCGATCCAACCCTTGGTGGAGCGAACTACAATGTGTCAGGAGGGACCTGACCCGGTAATTCTGAACCGATCCAACATCATCAACGATGTACCGCCGACCCAACTCAAATCGTATTTCGAGCGGATGCCGGTCAGAGAACAGCGTTACAACACTGGGCTCATCATTCCGGAGACGATGCGACCACTGTGGAATTCTCGGGCATATAAAGAGAGTGTTACCGGTTGAATGGTCCTCCAGGAGCACGACGGAACTGGGACGGACTGAACAAAGGAGTCGCGGCGTACGACGAGGCCGTAGACGAAAATGAGGACGAATCTGGCTTCGCAGCCGGTGGCACTGCAGGAGTTGGAATTAAGTTCTTTGATAGCTTTGGGGAGGTCAGGCGTAGAGCTACCAAATGTTGCAACAGCACGAACTTGCTCGAAGAAGAGAACCTGCACGACGACACGTAAAGGCAGGCGCTCATTCTAAATTGCATGCATGCATACATAGCAAAATAACTACGGACCTTACCCATGCATACATACTGAAATAAGTAAATGCCTACACAAATAACGAACAAACTAAATAATTGCATTCTACTCCTAAAAAAATTCGGAACTTAATTGTTTTTTAAAAAAAACAATTCAGGTAATACCCTAATCTAAGCACCCATACCCAATTTTTCGGAGACATGTTCCTAAATCCGAACCCGCACAAAAACTCAATACCCGCCATGTATCAAGAAACCCAAAAACCGCTGGGTTTTTTTTGTGCATCCCTACTCTTATTTGCTTTCTTTCCTATTTTGTCAATTTCAATAGTTTGCTTATCAAATGTTCGAACATTTTTCTTGGATAAATATTCGAAATACTTGTTTAGAATGAAAAAGAAAAAGTGGTCGGGTCCAAATATTCAAGAATGTAAAAAGTATACAGAGAAAGCTCCGAATACTAATAGGAGCAGCACTTCACCCAAACTTCACAATGCACCATTGATAGAACTCATTGAAGTTCCTTGCAAATCACATGCCCTCTGCTCACACTCCAACTTACCCCACCGTGCATCAACTCTGTCACATGGAAATGTAACCTTGCCGAGGCTGCAAGAACAAGAAACATATTAACTAAAGTAAAATGTTATTTCTACACACTTTTTTGACACTATTGGTTGACATTGTAATGTGGCAACAATCACAACCACAATTAAAAGAAAATAAATAATATAACATGTGGCTGTGATGATTGTAACATCGCAATGTCAATGAATGGTGTCAATAAAGTGTGTACAAGCAGTATTGCTCTTAACTAAATCAGTTGAGATGACAAAACAATGTGGAAGGGAAGGATTTGTTCGATCTGGCAAGAAGTGTGGAGGGAAAGGATTATATGGCGTAGCTAGCAAAAGGAGTACCTTCTATTAACAACGTTATGCACGTGACACAGCCATTGTGAGAACTCCTCGTGGGATCCGGCCCGCACAGGGTTGGCTCTGCAAATAATGTACGATATGGTGATTGATTAGAAGACAGTTTGTTGACATAGTTTTTCTCAGTGAGAAGTCAGCCGTTTCGGCCTGGGCACAATGACGGGGCGGTGGGGCGGCCGTTTGGCTGATTGGGCACCACCGAGGCCGCCCAACGCCCAAGGCCGCCCAGCGACTTCTCATTTTTCTGCAAGCTGGTACTTGGTTTCATAACTGAATTTGACAACTACGGTTTGATGGTCTCGCAAGACTATAGGCATGTTAACGAGATAATGACAATTACACAAGTGCTCCAACGCAAAGTGAAGATGCAAAAGGGATGGTGATGAGGGAGAGAGTTCGGACCTTAAAACTTCTGTAAAATGATCTGCACATTCCTTACAAGGATACATGCGAGACAATATCGACATCTGCACGAGAGAAGTCAATACTATGAGATATTTCTGCAGGAACGGCTGATTGAACAGTTATTTGAAAAAACAAACAACAATTACAGGCACTGAATCAGATGCTATTAGTTAAAGAATCAAGATATATGCCGAAACATGGAAATGTGAAGCAATTCTACCAGATCTTTGACATCCTTCTTCTGTTGCCTAGTTGGCTTATCTGGGTACTGGAAAGGTTAAAGGTAGTTTTGCAAGTTAGCTGACATTTGACAACAGAAGTGGCACTCATAAATGTATCGATGACTTAGCATATCGAATAATAAAACAGCAATGCATTACAAAGATAGAAAAAACCAACATTGTATTTACAAATCAAAGAATAAACAGGTAGAGATCATGGTAAAGAACCTGAGCAGCGAGAGTGTGAAGAAAAATCCAGGTTGCTCTTCCAAGCTCCTCCTTGGCTGTTGGAGTGGAAGTCTTCTCGTGTAGAACAGCACAACAGTGTCAGTTAACATCAGGATGCTTGGAAAAGGCAAAAAAACACAAATGATTGTTAAATTTAGTGAAGAATCTCTTACTTTTGCAAGAACCCTAATCAAATGCACTAAACTGAATGTATACTGGTCATGAGGTTGAAAACAAAGTCCGGTTATTTGTACCAGAAGGACAAAAACACAGAAAATCTAACCTTCAAGCAAAAAAGTATCTCCTCTGCATCAGGGTCTATCAACGAACAAACTATAGTAAATCAGCCCAATAATAATAGTAAAGCTTTTAGAAAAATTGAACCTTTTCAAGGACGTTCTTAGGCCGGAGAAGATGAGAGCCACCGGCGGCAGACTGAGCGGGGATTGACAAAACAGACTTCTGCTTGGGACGATGAATGAATTGGTAAAGATTGGTCTGGATACTCTCAGAGACTATACTCAACGCTTGGAGCAGAAGCTGTACCGGATTTTCAGACATTGTGGTCAAAATTATGAAGCCAATGAAGCTGTGAAGTAAACAACTCCTGTAAGTCCTCTCAAACAATTGCGGGCCGTGGGACCAAGGACGGAACTAGCCCTAAAAATGAGCCCGAACTAAAATTCTCAAAAGTTAAAGCTCAATTTTTTAATATTTATATAGTAAAAATGTTTATTTAATAAAAAAATTTAAAAAATAAAAATATAAAGAAGGTTATTATTTTTATACATAAAATAATCAAATCAAGCATTAAAAAGAAATTCTTTATATCCTTTGGCTCATTAACCATCTTCAGAAACTATGACATCTAAGATATATGAAAATACCATACGCTAGCGAATCTATCATCAATCGCGTGTCATTTTAATGTCTAGAACCTTTTGGTTTTTGTTTCTGATTGCATCTTAATAGTGCAAAAGAGCAACATCAAATGCATAAGAACACAAATATATTAACAAATACGAGTGCCAACATATAATATCATAATCTTATTCTAGATAATAAGTAAGACATGTAACTTATAAATATCAAAACCATGTGCAACAAGTAAGACATATACCTCTCAAGTTGAATAACCAGCATTGAATTTAAGTCAACAAATACACACGCAGACCTTGATTTATTATAATACTACTCTTAAACTGTTCTTTTAGTTCTTATCAGAACTATATTTTAAACATCCGCAAGCAGGCTTGTCATCTTTAACCTGTTGGTCTTTGTGCACAAGATGTACAAAAAAAGTAGGAAAACTAACAAAAGCAACATACTGTACAAACAACAAGATCCACACCTACAAGTAGGAAAACTAACGGCATAAATTTCACACGAAACACACTGATTATGTAAACAAGATCAAGAAAATCATAAATAATGGCCATGACTGGAGAACAGTTGGACACGTTACAAACCCTGTAAAGCTTGTTCAAGGGATTTACTATCATTAACATCGACTTGAGAGAACTCCGACTTGTCGCCTAGTTTACTCACCATCATATCAACAGCATAAAGACTACCAACAAAGCAAAACAGCAAAGCAAACATAAAGATTGCAGAATGAAGCAGCAAAGCAAAGCAGCATAAAAATTAGCTGCAAACAGGACCCTTCCAGAATTTTTCCATTTTGCAGTCTACCAGCACCAATAGGAGGGAACCAAACTGAGAGAAAGTAAGCTTCAAAATCAACAAAAATGAGAAGCAGAATCAACCAACAGATATAAGAGCTGAAGAAGATGCTTCCTATCTGCCCAATTGTGGGAAATTTACACCTACTATACTAACTCAACCACCAAGTAGGGCTGTAAACGAATCAAGCTCGAACGAACGAAAGATTTTCGAGCTCGGTTCGTTGGTGTTCGCGAGACGCTCGCGAACGGGCTCATTACGAAACTTGGGCTCTATTCCTGTTTGAGTTTGTTGCCTGTTTTACAAAATACAAAACAAACCGTACATAAAACAAACCGTACATAAAACAAACCGTACATAAAACAAACGTCCAACATCAAGAAAGTTTGGATCTTAAAGTATAAATAACATGTCATCACTTATGTCTTCATCATTAACAGATGACGACATAGTACTAATCTCTTTCATGTCATCACCTATGTCTTCATCATTAACAGATGACGACATAGTACTAATCTACAAATAACAACAAATAGAGTTGGCATAAATAAACACTAAAAAACTGAAAGTGGATCATCCTATGATGCTTTGTAACAGAATAGAAAAAAAGCATATAAAATAACCAAATCTCCACTAAGTCCACATGGGAACAATAGTCAAGGAACATGCTGTTGTCTACATATGTGGCCATATAACCGTCTCATTAAATGTTGGTAATTAGAACAATTAAATAAATAAATCCATGCATTGATTCCCAGTAAATGACAGAACAACATGCACAATAATTAATCATGAAAGGACTTGGGTTTTATATTCAAGCCTTGCGGAGGTGTGCCATAGTGAACAACAGCGAAAACATGACCACCTCATTACTCCAACCGGACAAAACAAACATTCATGCCTTAATCCATCAGATTCACAATGAGGACGTCTTGCCATAAATACTCAAAAAGAACCCAGAAGAATTAAGCCTTTGACTAAATAACCGGAGGAACCACACAAAATATGAGCTCTGTCATAACAAAACTTCGAAACTAATTTCACGACTAAAAATCATAAAAACATTTGTTCCACAAAATATCATGGGCAATACGAAGTAACAACACAATCACAATGCACACATGAAATCAAGATCACATTTTTTCCTCAAAATATCAATAAGTCTGCCATGGCGTCCCACAAACCAATTTCAAACATAAACAAACATTTACAATACAAATAACATAAAATTAACACAATTGAACATAACAAAACAAAATTCCCAAATTATGCAACCTAAAAATCGTAACCCTAATTTCTAAATTATTACTACAATGATTTCAATTTCTTCAAATTAACACCTATTAGAGCTAATTTACAGTAAAAGTAACCGTAATTGAAAAAATCCCCAATAGTTTGAACAATACCTTTCAAATAATTTCGCTCGAACCAGGATAAATGAGAAGAAAGAGTCCAACCGAAATGATAAACGGGAAGAAAGTGTCAATACGAACGAAGGAAGCAACAAATTCGGTCGAACACAGAAACACGGAGAAGCAAGCTGCCGTTCTGGTCGACTTGCAGAAGATGAGAAGAAGAAGAAACGACCGGCTGGCAAAAATGAGAAAAAAAGAAAAGAAAAGAGAGACGGCTGCAAAAAAATGAATAATTCGATAATTCGAAAATATACCTATTATTTTATTTTTAATTTATTTTTATTATTCTTTTATTTAAAAGACATTTTAAAAAAATAAAATATTAAACCGTCTGAATATCTTCTAATCAAGTCAAATTGTCAGAAGACTTTTTATCTCACCGCCAAGAAAACTCGAAATTCTCGACTCGAATCGTCTTCAACACGATGGAGAAATCGTCGAACACGCATATATGAAAACACGTACAAATTTCTAGTGATCAAATATCCGGCGAGAATGCCTTAAATACGAACAATTCTTCGCAGAAAGGAGGAGCAACAACAGTTTTAAGAGAACTTGCTGAAATATCACGGGTGGGGAATGGTACTACGGACGGTACGGAAACGTCGAGAAATGTGGGTTTGATGGTGGGAGATGACTCTGGTGGACACATTGCAAGCCATTCCCCATCTCGGAATCTTACGGTAGGCATTTTGAATGAAATTTGTACATTGTGACATAATTACACGACTTCATTCGTCGGGTTTAGAATGGAGTCCATATTACCAATCTGCACTTTTGTTTGATCAATTCTCTCGAAGATTTTGTTTGATTGTGTGAAACATATACACAGGTGGCCATACGCGCTGATGCACCTGAACTGTTCAGCATTCCAACATACCTATCATAGGAGGTCTATGACAACGTGCATGTGGAGTTCAGAGTGAAGGTGACAGGTTATAGGGGAGATAAAGGAGCATTTGTGAAAACAGGAGCTCGTCCAAATCCGAAGAAGCTATTTTGGGCATTTACTGAACTTGGACGATTCTTGGACATCACAATGGACTGCGTTCTCCGAGCAAATTGCCCATTTCTTAATGCTAGGATGGATCAAAATGCCTAAGAGGATGGAGCTATGTTTTTTTGGTAGATAGGAAATCAATCCATTTTGGTATCTATGAGTTTGCAATGGTGACAGGATTGAAATGCTCGAAAAAATCAGTTCCAGATCATTCTGCGCGTGATAATCGGATAAGAAGTGAGTACTTCAAAGGACGCACGCATATCACATTTAAATACCTCAAGAAAAAGTGGATGAAATTGACCAAAAGAGAGGATAACGATGATGTGCAATTGTATGAGGACAGAGCTCAGACGAAGAAGAGAAAGTGGACTAAGTCTGATGCGACTATCGAGCTATAATTGTTTGAGGACAAGGTCCATACGAAGAAAATGAAGAAGACGAAGAAGAAGAAGCATCACAAGAATGAGACACGACTGCCGAGCAGCAATTGTCTGAGGACACAGAGCGATAATTAAGGTCCAGATGAAGAAAATGAAGAAGAAGAAGAAGTATCATAACAATGCGATTGATGCGGCTGCCGTACAGCAATTGTCCAAGGACAGGGTCAGTAAGGTACGACAATTTCGTTGAACTTAATTGAATAATTTTGTTACATATTAAATGGATTTCTTACTAAATGTACTTTAGTGGGCTGGGAGGAGATGCAATTTTGGGCCGACTCAATGCTGGGCCAATCAGTCATCTCTGTCCTTCTCATGTTTATTAAAACAGGGGCATGGACTGATATATCTGGGCAGTCTGCACCGGCCCCAAGTTAAGATCGATTCGTGTCGTGGTGAAAAGAGTCACGCGACAGGAGCATTGCATTCGTCACCTATGTACGGTCGGGAGGGACAAAATGGGAGAAGGGGAAGTAGTATAAATGAGAGGTTTATCTTGGCTAGGGTTGGGGAGTGACTGCGGAAAGAATTGGAGAAGATAAGAGGCGATCAGAAAACACATACGATAGGTGTTCTATCTTGGCATGAGAGAGCGGCTGTGAGGATGGCTGACGACGAATTAGGCTCTCAACATGAGTTGTTGTGCAATGAAATCCGCGGTCGTCGGAGATGAGCCTAAGAGCTGCATTTCCAGCCACTTCTCATACCATTCTGACTGTACGGGTATGGGATGCGCATTCATTCTATTCATGCATAATCGGTTTTCTATGCGAGTCTAATGTGGATTTGTGGGATCGTTGCCTTGTTTCCCTATTATAATCGACCCTATGATAGTGTGATAGATATACTTGGTGTGGATTTATTTTCCGATCTGCCGGCCTCCCCTGAATGCTCTTTTTGTATTATGCTGTGTGGCTTATGATCTGGGATGAAAATAGCTAGTTAGCTAGGGGATTGGCTGGATTTATATGGGAGGTTTCGTTCAGAGTGTGGAGGAAGAGGAATGGAGGAGGAAGCGGAGAGGTGCGGCCGGACCGTCAGTGAAACTTCAGCTCTGTTATGTAGTAATGCTGATGAGGGAGCCCCACGAGCAGAAATGAGTGATTGCAAGAGAAGAACGGCACGAGATTTTTGCGAGTGGAAATGAGTGAATCGAGTTATGGTCGGTGGGAGATTTCTGCGAGCAAAAATGAGTGATGTGAGCGACGGCCGGCTGATAAGCACCTATTTAGGGCTTATTTCATGCTATATTTTAGTCCATTTCATTCCCTAAACCACAAGATTAAAG
>JAOYMZ010069880.1:0-12277 GCA_025802335.1 Pinguicula primuliflora | reverse complement strand
CCGAGCTTTCGCTCCCTTGAACTGATCGAACAAATTGAATGCTATAGCCACATGAACATGAACATCCCACTGGTTCGCCATATGTACGGGCGTGGATTAAAGCCCAATTGCCCTTGAGCCTTTGATCCCCAAATATCTAGTACACCACCGGCCCCAACAGTTTCGGACCTGCTTTAGGACCTGCTTTAGGACCCGGATCCTACCCGGTTGGACAACGAGGAATGCCAAGATATTAAAGCGTGTACGTGTTCAATCTGAGCTCACTAAACATTGAACTTCCTATGCTACTTTGGGATTGACCGATCAGCGAGCCCGTATAAAGATGTTGAATAACGGTCCATCTGTCGCATCAATCCCACAATACCACATGAACACCGCATGGTGTGTTCAGATCCAAAAACTTGATGTGAAGTTTCTTCACCGGTAAACAGGCCAATGGAGGGAAAATTAAGCCAAATGGTAAATATAAAAAGGTAACATACTTGAAATCTCTGTGATTTCGTCTTCTGCCCTACCGGCATGTTAGCTAAGTATCCGCGTAAGGGCATCTAAGCGGGTGTCTAGTCGCTAGGTGGACTCAGGCCGCTCAGAAATCGCCTATCGCTTTCTTAAACGCTGATTGAGACACATGTATAATGCCAAAATGGATTCACCATGACCAAAACATGTACCAAAAATGCAAAGAGTAAAATGCTAAATCTTAGTGTGCCATATTGTATCATTTCCTGGTAAATTTTTATCTGTACCGTGTCAGTATACTTATTTTGCGAAAATACCCTACCGCGCTGTTAAAAGCCGCGCGGTAGGATTCCGCACTGTTAAAAGCTGCACAGAAACCGTCGGCGCTGATTTCAATCGCGCGGAACAGATTAATGAGGAAAAAGCCTGACACAACACAAACTTACACTATATTACACATACTGAATTCTCTTTTGATTTTCTCTCTCCTATTTCATCGGAGAAGACGGAATGAGGAGAATATAATCGACATTGTTGCTGCTCAATTTCATGAAAGCAAGAAAGAAATTTGAATGGCTTTGCTCGCCTAGTCTGTTCTATAAGATTTTAATCATCAAATTTTGGAATTAAAGTCAAAAATTTGAATGGCTTGGTCTTGGTCTCTTCTTCCTCCCTCTTCTTATTTGATTCTTCGAAACTTAAATCTTATTCTTCCTACACAATACACAATCAAAATCTGTACCCCAATTGAATTCTACTTCCCAAATCGATTTCTCTCCCCAATTAGATTCGAAACTCTGACCTATCAAAAAAAAAGATCCGAAACTCTGGTTCATAAAAATGGAGGAATCGGGTTCGCCGGTCCTTGACAAATCTGTCTTTGAAGCTTAATAGCGTTCCTTCAGAACCGTGAGATGACAACGATGCAGTGTCTTCGCTGGCGGCGGCGGTGCAGGTTGTGAATCCCGACAGCCACTCTGTTTCGGTCCTGTTTAGGCCCTGGTTTCTCATGCGCTGTTCCAGCTCCTCGTGGTAGGTGTGTTTGCTGAGCATCTCCGATCAAATAAGAGAGAGAATTGTCAAAGTGAACGGAGTGTGTGTAATATAGTGTAAGTGTGTGTTGTGTCAGACTTTTTTTCTCATTTTTCTCTTACGTGCAGCTTTTAACAGCGCGGAACCCTACCGCGCTGCTTTTAACAGCGCGGAACTCTATCGCGCGGCTTTTAACAGCGCGGTAGGGCATTTTCGCAAAATAAGTATACTGACAGGGTACAGATAAAAATTTACCTCATTTCCTCGGTGCTCACATACTTCCTTGCAAGTTACTCAACTGAAAGTAGCTATTACCAATGCCGGACTACCTTATGTTTATCTCTTCTTGACAATATAGGTTCCTTTCTTCTATTTCTTTCCCTACGAGTCTGTACAGATAACTGAGTTTCAATTAAGGTGCACAATGCTGCTCCTAGCTTATCATATTGTTAGGAAAAATTTGAATAGTAAAGAAATTAGAACATTATAATGGGACTTGCTGGAACTGAACAGTTGCATGCTACATCATCTTTCTATTGCAACAACTTAGTACAAGAAAAATTGTAGCCAAGTCTTTATGATCTAGTTTTCCTTAGATCTTTGCTTTTTACACAAAGTTCTTCTTCAACCTTCTAATATTGCCCCCACAAATCTCCATCATGCCACTCTGTCCCTCTCCTTTTCAACCAAAATTGCATCATTCAAATGTTGCATCACATTCCCCACTGAACAACGACAAAGTTGATCAATTTCCTGGAAACTTCCACACTACAAACTCTTTGGAGATTCACCAAAAGTTGTAGGCCCAATTCGTGCAATGATTTCAAGAAACAAAAAAATGCAATAAGATACCTACAATCCAGTAACAATTGAAATTTGAAACACAACCAACGCGCTGGGTTTGGACCTGTTCGCGTGAAACAATATATAATGAATAGTCAACAAACTGAACAAACACATATCATTATATACGGATTGTTTTTTTTATTTATAATCGGTGTGGGACATAAGATAACTGCCCTTCGTACACTATATAATGCACAGGCTGCAGATGTGATGGTGATCCCAACAACAAGTCGTCGTTCACATACGATACACGATATCCTAATCTGGTTTCACCCTCACCCCTTTCAATGGGCTCTTCATCCTCGTCCGTATCGCCAAACATAAGGCAACTAACCAGAATGTTGCTCCATGTCAACATACAGAACAGCGTAGGCCAAGTACAGGTGGTGCTGCCGCCGGAGAACACCGTCGGGGACTTGATAAAGGCGGCGATTGACATATATGCCAAGGGGAAGCGGAGGCCGTTGCTGAAGACCACCGATCCGGCATGCTACAGGCTGCATTATTCTTCCTTTAGCCTTGACAGTAAGTACAAAAAGAATTGACAACAAACACTGAAAAAATTCTGAGGTTGGGTTTGAGAACTTTACACTGAAAAGCGGTGTGGGTGAATTACTCACCGCACACTATACAGTACCGCGGTCCTGCGGAATTGGTGCGGCAGAGCATGAGTGTTTAAAAATCTTTATGCGGGTTTGGCTAACAATTCTAATCCCACAATATCAGATGGGGCGCAGTATAGTATGCTGTGAGTTACTCACCGCACACTCCCATTTGCTATTTCTTGCAGGCTTGGATTGTGATTAGAAATTGGTGGACTTGGGATCAAGGAATTTCTTTTTATGTCTGAAACCTGGTTATGAGGGGAATGCATCTTGAAAATATCTCAGAAGCCGAGACATTTTTATCAGCAAAGGAGAAAGTAACCCTTCTGTCATTCCAATTAAATCAGCATTCAGCAGCACCATGTAAAAGCTACCAAACACAAAACAGGGACAAATGCCCATGTTTCCTTTGTAAGACAAATGGAACCAGAAATAGGAGAACGACATAAATTGGAAAATGTCTGTGTACTTTAGGTGAAATAAAAGGCAGGAGATGTCCCAAGCAAAGCCTCCGATGAGGGATCCTCGTCCGTAAAAAAACAATATGCACAAGTCAAAAGTCCCAAATGACAATTGCATAGATTTCCCTCCTGTAGTTGTAATGTGTTGAATTGATCTTTGTAGTTGAGTTCCTAGTTTCTCTTCAATTCTGTGATCCTGTCCATGTCTTTCCTTGCATGGCGAGATTTATATATGGAATTGGGCAGATTTCCAGCCATGAAATGGAGGTAATGTATGTACAATAATTTGGGATTGGGCGAATCAAAAAGTTTCCAGTACCCACCCTCGCCTCCCGATTAAAAATCCTACACGCCGGATGGTTGGACATAAACGTTATACCAAAAAGTATTGAACTGAATAATAAATCAATGATAATTATGGTGATGTTCTTTAGTCAAATATTTACCGGATAAATTTAATTTACAAAAAAAGAAAGAGGAAAAAATATAATAGAGGTATAATTTTTTTGTGTCAAAGTCGTCAAAAACAAAATCTATGATAGGTTCTGAAAGATTTCGATATGATCATTTTAATATTAGGGTTAAGTTTAGTACTCTTATAATCTATATTGAATAGGGAGTTAGTTTTTTTTTGCGGCGAAGCCGCCAAAAACAGAATCTATGATATGTTCCTGAAAGATTTCCACATGAGGGTTCTGAAACTTTCATTTTAGTACTCGTAACACACTGTTTAAAGTAAGGGTTAAGATTCTGAAACTTTCATTTTAACACTCTTAAAATCTATATTTAATAGTATTTTAATTTTTTGTTGCGTCGAAGGCGCTAAAACCAAAATATGTTACCAATTCCTTAAAGATTTCAAAACAATGATTCTAAAAATGGCGATGAAATTTTTTCGAAAACCCAAAATTACTGCAAAAAGACAATTATTAGTAAAAAATGTTAATTATATTTTTACAGAGTAATTTGCAGCTCCAGAATGATGGTGCCGAATGATGATCCTGAATTCTAATCTGGACCGTTGGATCAAAATGCAACGGTCCAGATCAAATGACTCATTTAACTGTTCACTTAAAACACTTTTAATCTGTACCGTTGAATTTTGATCTAACGATCCAGATTAGAATTCTGGACCATCATTCGGCACACTATGCGGGAGCGAAAAAAAATTCATTTTTACATGCCAAATAAAAAACAAATATTTGTATATATATTTAATCACTTACCTTTGTTAATGAAAATGAACTTTCGTCTCATAATTTAATGAGAACGGTGTTGTTTATCTATGCCTACCGAATTCGTTCTAGGCTCTGTTCGAGAAGTAGGTCGCCTAGGCCGCTTAGCTGCCGCCTAAGCGCTAGTATATTGCCCTCCGTTTTGCCCGAATTACCACTTAAGCCGCCTGAAAGTCCGCTTAGGCGGGCGAATAGACTACTTAGGCACTGAACGGACCCTGACCGCTCATGGTCTGCCTAGCGCTTTCTCGAACATTGGTTCTAGGCATAGCAACTCCATTTTAGTCAATGATTTCCTCTTCGCTAATGATAGAGTTACTGAAATGAATTTGTAATTGCAGAAAAAAATAAAATTAAGTACAAAAATTAAAATTAAGATCGAATTTGGAATTCTCATATCGAATATATTTAGAAGTGAGTCCTAAATTTGTATATTTACCCTCGTAACATAACATTTAAGGATATGATTATATTTATTGTCGTTAAAATATTTATTTAATAGATTTTTTTTGTTACAATGGAGGCTAGAGCCAGGAAAATAAAAAGAAAGATTAGAGGTGGATCAAACTAGAGCTCCTGTGCGAGATCGTCAACCCTTGCGGGTATGGTGACAAGTCGGTTATTTCCCATCGAAGCTGTGTTAGAGGAGCTGTCTGGACTAATCACAGGCCCTATAAAATAATCTGAACTAGAGCTATCTAGGTGCAATTCGGTAGAGTTTGCCGGAAAACCTAGGTTAGGAGCAACATCAGTAGGCAGATGCATGTTACCGAGTATATTGGACGATAAGGCGCCCAGAAATGACTTAAGGTGATCTCCTTGTGAAGCTGGCCCCCAGTTTCTGATTTTGTCAGAGCAGTAGGTTGCATCCACTTGCAGTATAGGAGTTATACTGCAATCTATAGCAGAGTAGAAAACCTGGATATCCCGAGATAAGTTGGAAATACCAGCTTTAGCTAAGAAATCAGAGCCCCTGTTCCACTCCCGGCTAATGTGTTGAAGTGTACACCGACCATAGACTGCCAAGCAATCAGAAATACGAAGAGCTAAGCGCTAGTTTGGCAAGTCAGTCAGAAGACCCTTGATAGCATTAACTGCTTGTTTGCTGTCCGAGTTGATTGAGTGCCCATGCTGCGCGAACTTGTAGGCGATTACCACTCCATACAATATTACCCACAGCTCGACAGTTAGTATGGAGCATACCCCAATTCTGACTTTGAAACCAAACATCCAGTTCTTGTTGCTATCCTGGAGCACTCCCCCACACGCTGCAACATCAGACGTCCTGCAGACTGCTGCATCAACCAGCAACTGCAGACCCAAGGTAGTAGGAGGATAAAATGAACTTCCAAACCTATGGGGCGTGTCTCCTCGGAGCAGTTTCTCATGATGAAAAGCCCTTTGTGCTTCCTGAAAAAACATTTGAATAGACATAGAAAGGCTAGAGTTAGTAATATATTTGCCCTGAAAAATCTCCTCATTTCTAGACGTCCATAGTTTCCAACATATGGTAATGAATAAAGCCTTCAACTGCTCCGTGTAATCCTTAGTATTGAGGATACTAACTAGCCAAGTATCAGCTTCCTGCACACTGAAAAAAGAGTGAGAAGCATTCAGATATAAGGATCGCCATATTTCACGACTTTTAGGACAGTCCCGTAGAACATGAATGATGGTTTCGCAACCAGAACATCTGGAGCATGATGGGGTAGGAGAGAGTCCCCTCTTGAACCTTTCGCTGTTAGTCCAGAGAGCGCCATGAAGAACTTTCCATAGGAAAATTTTTATATGTTCCTGCACCTGGAGAGACCATAGATGCTTCCAAGGGAAAGACGGTGGTTCCAGATACAGAACTAAGACCTGATAAATAGCAGATGAACAACTGAACCTTCCATTGGTCGAATGCAAACATGAAAGAACATCTGGACCTCCCCCAGGAGAGGGGGGGGGGGGGAATGGTGAGTATCCTATTCACCCTGCTAGATGGTAGCCATAGGGATAGCACAGCCTCATTCCAACCACCTGAAATAAAACAGAAGTTACAAACCTTACGGCCTAAATCAGCAGATGATAAAGGGAGCAAGGAATTTGCCAGAGTGGGGAATCAAAAGGGAACCAAATGTCCACCCAAAAGGATACGTGCTGTCCATCTCCAATAATCCAGCGTGTGTTCTGGGTTACTAGTTGCAGTTTTCGACAAATCTGTTGTCAAAGGTGCCTTTGGGGTTAAAATGTTGCTGTGAAAAAGTGATCTCTTGCACATTATATTTGACCTTGAACACACGAACCCAGATCTTGTCAGGTCTCGTGCAAAACTCTCAAGCTAATTTGAGCATAAAGGCTTTATTTACATGGCAAAACCTCCTCAGCCCTAGACCATCATTCTCTTTTTTCTTACATAGCTTATTCCATGCAACCATAGAGCAGTGGGATTGACAAGTGTCACCACTCCATGCAAACCTGCGAATAGTCTTGTCCATGGAGTCGCACAGAGCAAGTGGGAATGAAGCTGTTTGCATGGGATAAAGAGGAATAGAACATAGAACGGATTTACATAGCACAAGACGCCCAGCCATAGAGATTTTCTTTGACCCCAGGAGCGGGCCTTGCGCTGCATCTTTGCCTGAAATTTAGCATAAGTTTGACTAGAAATGCAATTGTGGATAAGGGGCACGCCGAGGTACACCCCAAGATCATCCACTCTCTTAATGCCTAGTGTAGATTCAATGTTAGCAGCCTCAGAGTCTGCAGTCTTTGGTGATAGCCAGAGAACATATTTATTCTGGTTCACCGTCTGCCCTGATGATAAGGAGAAAATTCGAAGGATCTCACGAATGACCAAGGCCTGTTCCTCCGTAGCCTCCACAAAAAGAATAAGATCATCGACAAATATAAGATGAGAAAGTGAGAATTTTTGACGACCAAATCGCAACGGTTTCCAATGACCCGCAGCTAGGGCATACTCAATCAGATGACCCAGACTATCCATACAAATAACGAATAAGTACGATGAAATGGGATCACCTTGACGAACACTTCTTTTTGGAGAGAAAACTAGACACCCCTTAATCCATCCCAGATTTTCGTAGAGAGGTAAGCAGGGATATCTAAGTCATCAAGTGTGTCCTGGATGAAATTCCATTCCATTCTGTCGAAGGCCTTAGCTAGGTCAATCTTTATGGCCATATAGTTCTTCTTCCCTTTGCAGAGTCGCATAGTGTGCAAAGCTTCTTGGGCTAACATGATGTTCTATGTAATGCTTTGACCATGTATAAAGCTGGACTGGTTCGGTGAGATCACATAAGGCATAACCAGTCGCAGCCGATTAGCTATGACTTTCATAACCACCTTCATATTGATGTTGATGAGGCTGATGGGACAAAAACCGTCGAAGTTCTCGGGGTTGGAGACTTTTGGCAATAATGAGATCATTCCTTTGTAGGTCTCCTCTGGAACCTGACCTTGAAGAAAAATCTTCTTCACAAAAGCCACAAGTGAATCAGATACTACCCCCCCAGTTGTGCTTATAGAACCCTGCCGAAAGACCATCCGGACCCGCAGCTTTCTCAAAGTCCATGTCAAACAGCGCCTGTTTTATCTCAAGATCACCCATAGAACTAGATAGAAGGGCCCTGTGTGAGTCAGATAAACATGAAAAACATTTCTGCAGTGGGAATAACGGAGCAACATTCCTGGATAGAGGTAGATTAGCACCAAAAGCCTCGGCAAAATAAGACGAGACAGCTAAAAGTAAAGTGGATCGGTCATAGGAATAGGATCCATCATTCAAAAGAATCTGTTTAACTCGGGTTCGACGACGAGTTTCCTTATGTGTAGCATGAAAGTGCTTAGTGTTCTTATCACCAAAATTGATCCATTGACTCCATTTCGATTGCCTCATACTTATCTCTTCGCGGGTGAGTAGATTTTCCAATTCCTTTCGAAGCGAAGATTCCAGATTCTTTAAATAGGCTGTAGGCTTCCGAGCATAGCAAGCTTGCAGACCAGCCAGATGGTTGATTAGCCGACGCTTTTGTTTGAAAACATTCCCAAAGTAATTATTTTTCCAATCATCAATATACTCCTAGAAGTATGATAAAGCCTCCAGAAGGGGTGCATCAGAGGGCCAGCTATCGAAAAAGCAGCTATGCCACCATGGGTGAGCTTCCCACATCTTGTAATAACGAAAGGATTTCTCCGAGTGTTGATTGGTATCATCTGATCTAACTGTTACACAGACAGGGGAATGATCAGAAGATAGGCGAGGCAAATGCTCCACACCACTACCAAAGAAGACGACCCTAAAAGCATCGTTAACAAGGGCCCAATCAATTCTTTTGTGGCAGTGTCCCCTAGCCCATGTAAAGCGTGAACCTGTAAAATCCAGAGGAGATAAATCAACTTGGTTAAAAAAGTTCCTAAGGCGTGAACAACCGGATGATGCTCTTTCTCCAATTTTATCCTCCTTGTGCATGAATGCATTAAAGTCACCCAATGCAATCCAGGGAATAGAGGATGAATCAGCAAGACTTATGAGTTTGTCTTACATGTTCTACCTAATCCGAGGATTAGGGAAACCGAAAACCGTAGTAATATTAAGGGACAAACAGTCATTATAGGTTGCACGCATATGAATAAAATGCCAGTCTAACTGTATGGCCAAAATATGAACAATATCCTTCCAAAGCACCCATATATCACCTGAAAACCCTTGGGCTTCAACTCTAATAGAGCTCGAAAACCCATGACCAATGAGATCGATGACTCGTTGAGAAATGGGCCACTTATACGTGTTTTTAGGAGGATAAGAATACTTGGCTTATGCGAAGTAATTAAATGATGAAGTGTAGCAAGGGTAGGAAGATTACCCACTCCTTGCGAGTTCCATTAAAGAATCTTAAAATCCATAAAAGACAAAAATAGAGGAAGGATCTCACTGATCGGGGGAAGCAGGCTCCTCACTAGATGAAGAGGACAGATCTTTAGCTTGGCTACCTGTATTCTCCAGTATCATTGCATCCAAGGGTGAATCCCCCTCAGCATGCTGCCCGTCAACTGGAGGCTTATGTGAGCCCAGAAGGAGCTCCTAGCGGCCCACCTGGAAGCCAGCTTTATCTGGTACTTTTGTGTCCAGTGAAAGGCCAGAAGGCGATTTAATAGTATTACCTGCAAGATCAGCGGATGAAGGGTGAGGAATAGAGAATGCCACATGGTTAGGACCAGCCGATGAAGCTACTGAGGAACCAAAAGAAATAATTGGAGAAGGAAAACTCCCTGAAGCCATTGTTGAGGGGACAGGGAAGGAACTGGATGATTTTGAAGTCATTGTCTTTTTGGTCCAAGAGGGATCACCAGAAACATTTGCCACCTTCCTTTTTCCTTTTGCCTTAGCCGATATGTATGTGAAGGGTTGGGCGTTGGAATTCGACCATGGAGCTGCCGGTTTAGGGGGATTCACTGTACTAGCCTTGAAGTTTACAGGCTCCGATTTGTCTGGATCCAAATCAAAATTCTTCAGCACACTGAACCTAGATGAAGGACCAGAGTAGTTGCCAGAGTGATTTCCGAGATGAGATAATTTATTTGGGTGCCTCCCCATTTTTGGTGCCATCATCCACGGCCCTGGATTGACAAATTCTTCTAGTGTCATCACCTTTGGCAGGGTAAAAGACTGAGGTACAACATGGCCGTGGGTAGCCATTTCCTCAATGGCTACATGGCTGCTTTCCTGACCAGTCTGTGTGATTCCCGGGTTGTCCATATCATCAGCCCTACCAGGATTCGCCGACTGAATTTTGGCCTTATCTGAACATTTCTCCAGCTGGTCTGTGCGATGGGGGCAATTATCAGACGAGTGCCTGAATCTGGCACACGAGAAACAGATGGTGTGCAAATCTTCATATTGGACAGGATAAGGTTTTTGGTCGACCATGACAACAAGTTTCAGAGGTTGCCGTAGATCGAGCCTCACCGCCAACCGTGCAAATAAGCCACTGGATTCTGTTAATGTGTGAGAATCTGCTTTTTGATAAGCCCTAATGGGCTTCGCTATCTCCTTCAGCAACCCTTCCTGAAAATACTGAGTTGGAAGACTGGGGATGCGTATCCAAGTTGCTACATCTTCAATATGCTCAGCCCGTGTGTCAAAATCCCTATGCCATGGAAATACCCTAAGGTACCTGCAATTGTATGGGGGCCCTCAAATAAGGCTTTATCGTAATCTTCCTGGGCAGAGCAGTGGAGCAAATAAAATCCACTGTTGATACTCACTAGTTTCAACTCACCCCGCGGCTTTCATTGGAGGTTCAGATTCCGCTGTAACGATTGAAAGTCGATATGCTTACCGAGTGGGCGGAGAATCAGCGTGTGGGACATATTCTTGTCGATCTGAGCATGGATGGACTCCTTAAACGTAATAGTCGGCCCCAAATCGTTCTAAGAGTGATCATTCCCCATGACAAAGGATTTGAAGAGTGGAACCTTAGGAGCCACAGGGATAGATTGAGCGACAGCCGGCGGAACATTATCAGCAGAGACAGCACTTGAAACCCTAGCCGAGTGGTCCCCATCCATAGCAGAGTAAGAATTGGGGGTTTCACCACCAGGAGGAGGAGCCCCCCTCAGGGGTGGGAAATGAGAATTCCCAGACAAATCCATGTCTTCCATCGGAAGAATTGGGTTCGCGACGACTGTAGGGAGTAGGCGGAAGTTTTTCACGACGGCTTGAGAGAGAGTTGCTATTTTGGACCAACTTTTGTATTATTGAAATTACACTTTATCAACACAAGCACAGACACATTTATCTTTCGTGGATTTGTAAAGAGAAAGAGGGATAGAAATGAATTTGCGAGGTACAAAGGAGCATAAAACAGAACAAACTTATTTAATAGAATTTTAGTTGTTTTGAAATCAAAATTTATGATGGATTCTTCTATAGTTTTATTACAAAAATATTGTCGAATTGTTTTTGAGGACCCGAAGTAGGAGTGCAAAAAAATCCGAAAATTCGAATCTGAATCCGAACCGAACGGATAAAATCCGATCGGTTCGGATTTTTTCGAATTCGGATTATCCGAAAAAATAATATTTTGGTTACGGTTACGATTTTTAAATCAGAATTTCGGATAAACGATCGGTTATCCGAACCGATCCGAACATATAGTGTACTGATATTCTAAATAAAAACAAATAATAGTTTGGTCTAGTGGTAAAGGATTTGTAATACTCTCTTTTTCCAAAGGTCTTGGGTTCAAACCCCACCCCAACCAAATTTTAATGTTTATTATTTTTATATTTAATTAGTTTAAAAATGAGGTGTGCTATATCATTTTTGTAAAAGTAGCTACATAATTATAAATTATTTAATTTATTAACATATTCCTTTTATCAATTAGAAAAAGAAACTAACAATTAATTAAGTATATTATAATTTTTATTATAATACTTTGCATAAATTTATATAATTAAGTTATCTTAAAATGTAAGGATCTAATTGTATTTTAAGCATCTAAATCTTAAACTTTATATCTTATGACTTTGAAATAAATTTATATCAATTTAATAAATATAATAATATTATTAAATAGTTAACTAAAGCTTACATGAAAAATAAATTCAAATTAATATCTCTAATCATATA
>JAOYMZ010069869.1:0-12279 GCA_025802335.1 Pinguicula primuliflora | reverse complement strand
ATGCTACAAAATCGACCTACTTTGTTACTTTATTATTGTCATATTCAAATGTAATGGCATGTAAATATTTATATCAACACAATAGTGTATTTCAATCTTTGGTAGAGGAGAGCGGCCAACAATATTTTTTCCCAATAACATTGTTTGTGTATTCGTCCTACGTGGGGTGGGAAGTTTGAACTGCTTCCTCTCGAAAAATCAGCTGGCCCTCGGACCCGTGGCTTAAAGCCACGGCCAAATTCTAGTTTAACACTAAAACAAAAAAGGGAAAAAACATAATGTAGCCGTGAGAATCTCACCTTCAGACCACTTTAGTGGTGGGCCACCTACAAATCTAGTAGAAATCTCCACTCAACAAGAAAACGTGTACATATAATGAAGAAGAAGACGTGTTTTATTTAATAAAAGTATGTTTTCCAGAAAATAATTGGATGAAATGGGTTGGATGAATATCGAAGATTGTCCCGAACTAATGCTAAGAGGACTACAACCAAATAGAAAGTAAACCGAATTCTCTCATATATTGTTGTGGGCCCCACATAACACACACTATTTCTTCGTTGTTGTGGGTCACATCAAGTGTGTGTTTGTGCTTATTTTGTTCCTTTCGGTCAATTTTTTCGGTTGTTGGTTGTATGAGTAGCACCTTTCTTAAATTAGATTATGCTAGGTTTTTTTAATACTAGGTTTAATAAATGAGTTTTTACTAAATTTTGTAATTTTTACAAACAGAGCATACTTGTAGAGTAATTATATATCACACGCCTATTTACACACACTCCACACTCCACACTCCACACTCTTCTCTCACATGTGTGTGTGACCTAAACACATCACTAGTGTGTGTGGGCCCCACGCCATGGTGTGGAGTGTGATATAGCATTTTTGATACATGTATCAAGGACAACTCTAAAATGGATTTGGGGAGAATGTTTGTCAATCTCAATCCTACCAAGTCTTTCTTCATTCCGAACATTTATGCATTCATGATAAAATAATGTTATATGTCCCTACACTTGATCCATAATTCATCCATACAAAATTAATAAATAATTAATAATAATTAAGAATGGTGGGGTTTAATTATAAGACATAAAAATTATAATTTATATTAAAAAATAATATATTTAAATAGGGGTTAGGATTTAATAAAATTAAGAATTTATTATTTTTATGATTTTTAATTTTTCGGGTGAAGCCGTCATAATATTAATTATTATTTTTTAATAAAATTTTGTATTTAGTATTAAGATTTTAATTTTTCTGCGGCGAAGCCACTGTAATATTTATTGTTATCTTTATATAAAATTTAGCATTTATAGTTTATATAGTTTGGGTTTATCATTTAGGGTTTTAGTTTTTCGACGGCGAAGCCGCCGTAATATTAATTATTATTTTAAAATGAAGTTTAACATTCAAGATTTATAGAGGTTGAGTTCATCATTTAAGGTTTTAGTTTTCGGCGGTGAAGCCGCCGTAATGTTAATTATCATTTTAAAATAAAGTTTAGCATATAGGATTAATAGAGTTTGGGTTCATCATTTATGATTTTAGTTTTTTGGCGGCGAAACCGTCGTAATATTAATTATCGTTAACTAAAGTTTTAACATTTAGTGCTGAGCAACCTCCAATCTATGGCCGCCCTACTTCCGCTTCCTGACTTTTCGATCTTTATTTTAGGTGTCTCATCATTACTAGCTAAATTATCTTTCTCTATCCCAGTCATACAACTCAAGATCACCACAGAAGTTATATGCCAAAAGAAATTTTTACAATAAATGCACAAGAAACATACTTGTGTGCATGTGATTGAATCATTGTGTGACTCACACTTTTTTGAATCACATTTTTGTCAAGTCATTTTCTTGTGCTTTTTTTGTCAAAATTTTCTTCCCGTATATCATTTGTGTGATCACCAATAGCGGATGCAACAACCGTAACAAGATGATTCATTGTTCCTTGGTGAGTAGTCATGGTAGAGTTAAACATCTTATTCCATTGTTCATTACTATAGTTCACATTTGTTCGACAAGGTCCATTATTACACGTAATACCGACACAGACCATCAATTGGAATACAAAATCAGCAACGATTTAAATCAAATCCTAGAGCCAAGCAACACAATATATTCAATCCATTATGAAGGTTGAGGAAAAAGCTAAGTTGTAACACAAAAGTTATCAACACATAATCATCAACAATTTCAATCAATTTAGTGAGGGTTAAGCAACAAATTATCATAGTTAATCCTCGCTTGGCGACAATAATTTATTATGATATGTTTTTCATGCAATAAAACAAGGAACAATGGAAGATAATTTTTTGGATTCTGCCGATATGTTTCATACCTCTTAAAAAAATTGGTTGAAATTCTTTTTTCAGTTTCGTATTAAAATCTTTTGTTATTAAGCTTACGTTCACTTCACTCCACTCATACTCTTGAGTCTTGAAGTTGGAACCGGCCCATAATTCGGGTTCTGACATGTAAAGAAATCGAGCCCGACCGTAATTTTTTGGTTCGGACCTCGTGTGCGCAGGTGCGCGTGTGAGGATTAATTTTACTAGAAGTTGGGTTACCCTCATTAAAACCATAAGCTTATGATATTTGATTGTAGCCTACAATCCTATTTATACTTCTGATCTTCAATGTTTGAAACCAGTGTGGGACTCTCAACACATACATCTATCTTCTTACCGTTGGGCATAAACTAAATATGAGCCACATACTCTAACCATTTCCACCTTGAAAAAACGAGAAATATGCAACCGAGAACTTAACCTTGGACACTTTTTTGTATAATGCGGGGAACCTTACCAAGGTAGCTAAACCTAACACCCTATTGCAATATCCTGCAAATCATGATAGGGAGTAGCCACACTTGGCAAGCCATATGAACTTCACATAGGACACTAAGTTGGGGTCTCAACTAGTAACCGGATACATAAATAAAGTCCGAGCAATGCTTGAACATGTTTATGGTATTATGTTTTGTCAATATGTTTGTTGCATTATCAGGAGTACGAACTTTCTCAAGTAATAATTCACCAAAAAACCACACATCATTATGCTTGGTTCTCGCATGATAAATCTAGTTATTTGCCAATATGTGGCACTCTTATTGTCACAATGCAACTTAACTCTATTGGACACTCAATCATTGACCAAATCTGTAAGCCACAAAGTTTCCTTGGCAACCTTACAAACTTTCATGTACTCTGACTCAGTAGAAGATAAAGAAACTATAGGTTATACCATAAACTTCCAACAAATAGATTTTACCGCAATGAATAAACATATAACATGTGGTGGACCTCACTGTCATCTAAGTCTACTACATAGTCTGCATCCACATACCCCAAAATTGGAGATTCAATATGTTTTTTGCTCAATATGATGTCATGGTCTGCATTACACCTCAAGTATATGAAATTCATTTGACTCATCCCAATGTGTTCGACTGAGAAACTTATTAACCACGTTGACAGCTTGTGCCAAATCTGTAGTTATACAGATCATAGCATACATCAAATATCCAAGTGACTAACATATGGTACCTTTGACATGTTTTCAACTTCACTGTATGTCTTCTAATACTAAATGATAGATAATCTTAAATGATTCATCAAAGGTGTACTTATTGGTTTTGTATGACTCATGTTGAACCTTTTCAACACTTTTTCAACATAATCGTGCCAAGATATCCACAATTTTCTAGAAGCCTTATTTCTTCGAAATTCCATCCCAATAATCTTTTTTGCCGCACCCAAATCCTTCATGTCAAATTCTCTACTCATCAAAGCCTTCAACTTGCTCACTACACTTATACTCGTGAAAGAAATCAAGATATCATCCATATACAATAACAACAAAAATATTTGAATTATCATCAAGAGTTTTCACGTAGACACAACAATCATATTAACATTTTTTGTAAGTCAGTGCAGATCATGAAAAGGTCAAACCTCTATGTCACTGCCTTGGAGACTGCTTCAAGCCGTATATTGATTTCCTCAAACACCAGACTAAGCGTTCTTCTTCAGTGAGTTTGAACCCTTCTAACTTCACCATGTAAATCTTTTTCTTCAAGTCACCATGAAGGAAAAGTTGTCTTCATGTCTATCTGCTCTAAATGCATACCTAAATGTGATACTAATTGCAACACGGTCCGATGGAAGTCTGTCTGACCACATGTGAGAAGATCTCATCATAATTAATGCCCTTTGTTTGTGAGTAACCCTTTGCTACTAGACAAGTTTATACTTTTCCCCTTCATTTTTTATATTGTATTTTTTTTCTTGTACATCCATTTGCATGCTATTGTCATATTTCTCTAAGAAAATTCCACAGATTCACGTGCCCGCTTTTTATGCAGAGACTCCATCTCCACCATCGTAGAACTCATCCATCTAATTTTCTCTTGACTTTGTATCACATCCAGAAAAGTTGTAGGATCCATGCTACCAGTAATAAGTACATAGAAATCAAATATTCAAAATCATACCTGGTATGGTAGGTGGCTTGATAGTGTATTTAGGTCTGCCTATGGCTATATTATGATGTTGTTGATCATTTGAGATAGAACTCTCTACATATTGAGTGTCCTCTTACTTACCATTATTCTCTAACTCCACCTGCACCACATAATCATTAGTGTTACAGTTTTTGAGCAATTGTTTCTTTTCTTGCTGCTACAATATAGCTGTTTCATAAAAACACACACATATATATTGATCACCATCTTATTTTTTACGTTGAATACATAACTTATAACCTTTCACCCCTTTCGTGGTCCCATTCTGTTGTGTTTACTATTCACTTTGCTTCTCTCCTCTCCACCCGCTACCACATCTATCTTTTTGTCATTGTGTATATACTAAATATGAACCACACACTCTAACACTTACACATTATTGTCCGGGATAACATAATTTTAAATTATTATTATAATCTAATGATAGAATTAAAATCATCAATAAAAACTCATATATATCATGTTAAAAGTTCCGTATTTTAGTGTGCTTATACCAATTCTGTCATTGTAAATTTCAAAAATTATAATAAAAATTATCGTAATTTTAAAAAAATTCTAATAAACAATCACATCACTCTTAAGAGAAAGGATGTGAAAAATTTGACCATTATGAGTTTCCTGATATTTTATATATAAACTTGAATTACTCGAGTGCCGATGATAGCAATTTTTTTTTGTGCCACAGTGTGAGATCGAATTTTGTAATATGTCATCACCCGTCCTTTCAAGGTCCGGGGTAACTCCCAGCCTTTCAAAAAGCGGGAGTGACAACTCTCTCTTTTCCGAAAAATGGGTGTCATTAATTGCCTTAATTACGGTAGTTGGAGCATACCACCCTTCCAAGGGTGAATCACAAGAACTCTCAAGAGTTGTCACTATGACACAAGAAATATTTATGCATATTATTCAATACAAGCAATATCTTACAATTGAACAGAAGTCATAAATAATTTATAAAACAACAAAAAGATACCAGAGATTATATATGACGGTTGATGCAAGAGAAAAAAATTTGTTATCTAAACACAGGAGGCAGGCATGAAGGCGTGATCACATAGAAAGGTTTCAACTTCATGTAAGAACAAAGACGTTTCTTTCCATATTAATGTTTTTTCTTTAAAATATAATATTTTTTATTGACTTTGCCCTTGAGTCCAGCCACTTTGGGTGTTAAAGTCATCCACGAAAATACTTATCCATCTCCTTTCACTTTCATACCTCATCATCTTCCCATCTAAATAATCTTTAACAATCTCACCCCCATTCTCCGAATCAGGGTTCCCAGGAATCTCTGGATCCATATGTAAATCGAAACGAATAAACTACTGCTTTTTGTGTCGGAATCCGGGTATTTAGATGAATGAGAAAGAAGGGGGGATTTATAATAAAAAATGTAGCACCCTTAGAAAAAAGTGGGAGTACTATATCCCGCCCTTCATAAAGTCGAATCCGGCCTTCTGAAGAGTAGTTTCTGATAACTAGCATCATTAAGATAATTAATGACGCCCGTTTTTCTCAAAAGCCGGAGTTTGTTTTGGATAGGTAAGAAGATTTTATTGGGGTATCTTTATATGTACATATTTACAAGCCCACATAGCCACATTTATACATGTATACAATACATGAGTTCTCTAATCCATTTTTCAAGTCCATATTCAATACCTATTTGACCATGAATTCTCAGATTTATCCAAAGTCGCGTCTGAAGATCTTGAAACTCTTTTTCACGATTTGGACGTTATTGCTTGAAAATGGCGGAGTTTCTCATCCACCAAATTGCCCACATAGTTTCTTGCCAGACAACCGGCCAAAATTTCCAGAATCGTGATGGGTAATTCTCCGCCCTGTGGTGATTGATGAAGAGGAGAAGATCTTCAGGCAGATTCAACGACAAATTCAACCACAGTAAGCAAGATTTCCACAATTCACGAGATATTTCACAGTGTAGTAATATGTGGATTACTGATTCTTGCTCCTCTTCGCATAGCGGACAAATTATGATTGCTGCGATATCCCCCTCTTGATCAGGTTGTCTGTTGTCGGGCTACAGTTTTGGAGAGACCTCCAGCAAAAGGCACCAATTTTCGGAGGTACGAATTTATGCCATATTTTCCCCAGAATTTCAGTTGCCTCCTTCAATTCCCATTCATTCAACATAATTTGATTATATATTTCCGCAGTAGAGTATCCTGATGAGTTCCACATCCACGCATCTGCCTGGTTTGTTCTATGCGGAGCTTGATTCAATCGGAGTAATACCAGATTTAGCTGCTCCTGTTCCACCCCGGTGCAAGGATGAATCCAACTCCAAGTCCATCTCCATGTCATCCAGGTTAAATCGTAAAACCCTTTTTGGGTAAGAGTTAGTTGCTTATCAGCTGCATCATACAGTTCTAGGTATTCTTCAGCTAAGCATTGCCCATCTAGCCATGCATCTTGCCAAAATAGGGTGAGGTCTCCGTTCCCAATTTGTCTTTGCAAGCATTGTCTGAACCAGTTTGCATTTAGGATATATCTGCATAACTCTTGCCACCATATGGAGTGTTGTCTACTTCTTGCATGACTCAGGATAGTGATAGGCCCATACAGCGAGATGATCATTTTTAGCCATAAACTTCCAGAGTCTGTGACCATTCTAAAACCTCATTTGCCCATTAAGGCTAAGTTAAACTGTCTCAAAGATTTAAATCCCAGTTCACCCTTATTCTTAGGATACCACATTGTTCTCCAATTGATCCAAGAAATCTTTCTAGATCCATTCGAAGACTCTCCCCATAAGAACTTACTCAAGATGCTATCTATCTTTTTAAGAACAACAGATGGGGCTTTATATATAGATAGATAGTAAAGTGGAATAGAGTTCAGGATGGATTTAATCAGAGTTATACATCCACCCATCGAAATTTACTTCTTTACCCAGCCTTTCAACCTGATTGATAGAACTTCTAAAAACGAATTCCAGGAGCTGACAAGTCTGGGGTTAACTCCAACTTGCACTCCCAGGTACATGAATGGGATAGAGCCTGCTTTGTAGTGCAGCACATCAGTTTGTCTGAGTATGTTTGGTGCTGATAAGTTTACTTCCATCAAACTACTCTTGTGGAAGTTCACCTTAAGCTCCGAGATCAGCTTAAATATCCTTAAGATTCTTTTTATCATCAGAGTGTCAGATAGATAGCCATTACCAAATATTATCGTGTTGTCAGCAAATTGCTTATGAGTGACACAAACATCATTTGAACCAGCTTTGTTTCCTTCCAAAATTCCCACTTCTACTGCTTTAGTTATCAATTCATTCAGCCCCTCAGCTGCAATTGCAAAGAGAAGAGGGGACAAGGAATCTCCCTGTCTGAGACCTCTATGCATTTTAAATTCACCACAAGAGCTCTCGTTGACCAAAATAGACATGTATGCTATTTCCACACAGCCTTTGATCCGCAACATCCATTTTTCACAAAACCCTTTGGCTCCCATGATTCGCCAAAGGTAGTTCCAGTTCACACTGTCAAACGCTTTTTAAAAATCTACTTTTAGGATTGCGCAGTCTTTCTTTTTTAGCTCTAGCTTCATGCAACACTTCATTAGTGAGCAACACACTATCCATGATGAATCTATTGTTAATAAATCATGTCTGTCGTGGATAAATTATTCTCACCAGAACTCTACTCAGTCTCACTGATAAGACTTCTGACAATAATTTATAGATTGATCCCACCATGGATATTGATCTGAAATCAAAAATAGAACCTGGATTAGAGTATTTAGGAGCCAAAGCAACCATCGTAGCATTCCGACCTTTAGTCAACTTTCTTGCATGCCAAAAATCGTTGAAGAATTCAAGTAAGACAGGTTTAAAAATAGGTCAGAAGTGCTTTAAGAATTTATAATTAAAGTCATCTGGATCCGGGCTTTTCCACTTCCACACTGTTTCATAGCATCAAAAACTTCATGTTCCGAAAACTGAGCAGTGAGAGCCTGATTTTCTGCATCAGACACTTTCTCATTCAGTATACATGCCAATTTAGGCTTCGGGAGAGAATCTTCTTCATAATGTTGCTCAAAAGCTGGAGTTATGACTCCACTTTTTAGAAGACCCGAAGTTATTCCCAAATCTTAAGGGTGTGTGTGGTAGCTGGATTACTGGATGATAAATTCAAGATTATGAGAATAATTCACCTTAATCCCATGTTCGGTATTCAACTTAATTTTTCGGGTCGAATGATTGAATCCTACGATCCGTCTCTAATCCTCCACTATGTGGGATTACTCAATCCCTCCAAAATGGATTGATTATACAATCCCACCTAAAATAATCGAAATTATCCTCACTTTTTCTTCAGTCCATTTTGCTCTTGCCTCGATGTCGCGGACACCCATGAATTTGGAGAACATAGTCTCGAACTTGGCATTCTGATCAATGGCGATGATCTTCATCTCACCTCCGATGTACGATAGCTGATTATCATGGGCCTTGGAAAAATCCTACAATATCACCGGCAGAGCACCAGTGAAACAAGCAGTGCGCTAAATCTGACGGGGATGGAATGCCAAGTCGTGGAGGCCGGATCCCACTGACACCATTGCCTTATCTGGGATTCTTCTTCCCCATTTTTCTAAGAACGCTGTCGTCCTGCAGAGCTTCCACCAGCGACGGCAGATACCAGCCTCACAATCATTCCCTAATCTATGTCGCTGTAATCTGACAGTGAGAGATGCAAAATTCATTTTTTGAAGTTTGCCGAAAGTTCAAAGCTTGACAAAATTGCGGAGAAATCCTGCGATATCATGAATTCTGCCTCCGGTAAACACCCCTTCTTGCCGAATCTTTTCTCACCAGCAAGAATAGTTCCAACTCGCTTGCCGGAAGTTCAGAGCTTGAAGAAATTGCTGGTGTCCAGTTCCTGTTGTGTCGTTTGATCTCAGATGGCGAGCCAAATGCATTCTACTCTTGCTGCTGTGGATATGACAGAGGATAGGAAAATAAGGGATCCTGAGCAAGCTGGCCTTCGTGCTGGTTTATCAGTAGACCGACATTGTAAGCCGGAGGCTTTCCTGGTGAAGAACTTCCGGCGAATTGCCTCAGATTAATTAAGGGTATTAGTGTAAAGTCACAAAAATTTAATTATGTGTCAATGTTATCCCGGGTACAAATATGAATACCGAACAGTAATTGACTTATCCCATATTTTTACGATCTCACCCAATCGATATAATTATTTATCTAGCGAACGAATTCATTAATACTTAATCCAAATAATCTAAAGATAATGTATATCCTGATACCCGAGACACCTGCAAGATCAGGCCATGCATTTAACAAAATTAGTTCCAAGACGGTAGGACAAAAAAAATAGCCACCAATGACAGAGATTGTGTTGTACGGGAAATTATGCACGTTATTTTAGCTGGATAATTCCAGAATAATAAAATAGGAACAAATCAAAATCTGCACATCAAACACCAAATCCAAGTGAGGAAGCAACCAAAAGCCCTAGAATTCCACAAGCGCTGGTAACAATAGAAGAAGGTGAAGCGCCATTATGAGGAGGAGAAGTTTCGTGTGATGGAGCCGTGGCAGGAGTCACGTCAGACGGCGGCGCCGGCGGTGACTCTCCGACAATAGGAGCAGGGGATGGGGTCGGCACCGCCTCGGCCGGCGACGGGGGAGGGGTTGCCACGGTCCCATTAGAGCCGTTCTTGCTTCTGTCCGCCAAGACCACCACTATCAATTTCTCGTTTTTGAGGCAATTCTGCGCGTTCCCACTTATGAAATAGTACGGACCGGATTGGTTGAGCTTGAAAATCGTGCGCCCATCTGTGAATCTTCGAAGGGGTGCTGATGAATTGCAGTTTGTGTAGTCATTCTTTGTGACTTGCAGGACTGAGTCTTGGTCGGAAGCATATACAAACACTGCACAAAATCAAATGAATGATCACTGTGGATGAAGATATAAAACACGGATTTGCTTGATTGGGAATTGTAGTTGACACTTACGCAAGGAATCCCCAATTTGAAATCGACTCTTTTCTGCCCATTGATTGTAGATATCAGCATTGGGATCATTTGGAAGTGCCCAATTTCCTCTTGAACCACCAACTCTGAACTCAAAAGCATCAGCCCTCTTCATCAGAAGAAGAACACTGATAAGAAGCCATACAGTGCTGGTTATTTCTTGATTTCTTTGTAAGAAATCTATTGATTGAGCCATTGGATTGCTAGAACACCAGTCCTAAAGAATGCAAGAGAAAGTTAATTGTTCAGAAAGAAAGCTGCAGATCAGACCAATGTTCTTGGATGTATTTGTAGGTGAATTTGAACCCAAACTTTGTGCTCAAGACTCTGTTTCTTTTTGTTTGCTTCCCTTGGATTTCTTGACATCTGTTGCAAAGGATGATAGGACCACTTGCTATGCGGGAGTTTTATGCTTTGCTTTATGTTCACCGGCCTGCGAAGAATCTCAATGTCCTTTTGGAGAAGACATCTTCATTTTATAACAATATTCATGGCCCCTAATAGAGATGGGCCATGAATATGGCCAATGTGGACAGGGCATTTGAAGTCTCCGGCATTTTTGGGATGTATGTATTCAAATTGTACAACGGCTATGGGAAAGCTTTCAGGTACTTACATTCTATATTATCCATAAATTCTTAGGTACTGAATGTTGCTAAATTCTGTTCTGAGCTATTGATCTGACAATCAATCTTAAAATGTGAATCGTCAGACAGATTAGAATTAAGCACAATAACTCATCATTCACGACAACAATATTGGTACCTGAGAATCCTTCCTATACTACCAACTAATTTGAAAGACAGTGAACTTAATCTGTAGGCTCTTTTGGGTTAATAGTGTATTGGCTTTGACTTAAAATGGATACCTATTGATTAACAAACTCACCCCATTGCTTACAAAAAAGAAAAAAACTCACCTCATTACTATCATACCAACCAATCTTGATTGTAACGGCAATTAGTTGTCTCCCCATCAGTGTTCGATAAGTCGGAAAGCGGAAGCAGGGCGGCCGCCTAGCGCCCAGGGAACCTAGGCGGCGTTCAACCGTAAGGCACGAATATTTTTTTTCGTAATTCGAACCACCCCGACAGACCGAACAATCTCAAATCGGGGCGATCGGCTGGAAAACACCGCCTAGGCGATGACTTCTAGAACATTGCTTTCCACCAACTATTAGGTTGGCAAGGTTGCAAGAAGGGAAAGTGAACCTTGAAGATCAACAAATTGGCTGACCAAACTGGACAGGGGAGGGGAGTCTGGCCATACTGTTTGCTGATCTATACAGATTAGCTGCTCAAAAAAATATGAGTCTAACTGTTGTTCTGTCACAAAATACAGAATCTTGTACATTCAAAAGGGATCTCAGGAATTGGGAAATGGAGAGACTTGAGATTATGATATCCAAAGTTAATGAACACAGACCAACAGCAACGCTTCCAGATCAGTGGTATTGGAAGGCTGAGATATTTTCTACATCCTCAGCCTATAAACTGCTTGCAGCAGAGGAACCACAAGATCAAGAAATTGTGGAGCAAAAATTACAGCGCTCTCGGAGTAAATTGTCCCCTAGAAGAATCCAACTGTTTGTGTGGAAACTGCTACAAAGCCATATTCCCACAACTGACAACTTACAGAAGTAGGGAGTGAACATACAAGCCTCACATAGACGTTGTCTTTGGTGTGTTGAAGAGGAGGAGAGTGTAGCTCACTTGTTCTTTGAGTGCAAACAG
>JAOYMZ010069858.1:0-12279 GCA_025802335.1 Pinguicula primuliflora | reverse complement strand
GAAGATTCTGGCTTTTGTTTGGACCACCAGCCGCTGGATCTCCATTCTATCATCGTTGAATATTTCAGCATTTCGCGCTGTCCAAATGGACCAGCATATTTGAGCGAACCAAGTGTGCCATTGAATTTGCTCCTGCAAAAAAGTAGCAGTCAGGTTAGCTTGAATCCAATCCTGGATGGTTACCTTTTCCCAGAAGTGTGGTGGCAGAGGCTTGTCTAGGCTAGTCCAAACCAGACGACTCCGATAGCAATCCCGGAGAATGTGCATGGAGCTCTCCTCTTCATCACAAAGATGGCATTTAGCATTATCAGTCAGGTTGAGCCTTTCCCGCTCTTGGTTGGTCCATAACGCATTTCTCATTGCTTTCCAGAGGAAGAGTTTCACCTTCTCGGGTACAGGGAGTTTCCAGATGATGTTCCATATGTTGTGTTTGGGCTCCCAGTTTGATGATGTTAAATGGCAGTAAGCTGTAGCTGCCGTGAAGACACCTTTGGAGGAAGGTGTCCAAATCACCTGGTCACGCCCTGCAGCTTCACTTGGGGGAGGAGTTGCTTGTATTTCTAAGAGTAGCTGGGGATGGAGTATACGGCTCAAGTGTTGAAGGTCCCAGTCACCTGTAGATAGAGTAAAAGAACAGATTAATGCATCTGAATCAATATCATCCATTGAACTTACATATTGTAAGAGAATTTTTCTCGAGGGGAGCCATTTGTCCTTCCAGAATTTACAAGTCTGGCCATCTCCTAGTTGCCATGCCAGACCAGAAGTGAATATGTCCCAGAGTTTTTGTAGTTGTTTGCATAGTGGAGATCCCGCCGACACTGGGAGGCTGGTTGTGAGGTTGACATGTTGAAGATTATACTTGGCAATGAAGAGCTGTTTCCAGATTTTTGGTTGCGGCGATATGAGGTCCCAGGCTAGCTTCAGAAGCAAAGCGATATTATGATCCCGCATTTTCCGAATGCCAAGTCCCCCTCTTTCCTTGGGCTGACAGATTGAGTTCCAAGACACTTTGTGAGGTTTGCGTTCTCCGATCTGATGCCCCCAGAGAAAGGATCTAGTGATCTTGTCCAACTCAGCTGTGGTATACTTAGGGAGCAATGTAGATTGCATAACATATGTAGGGAGGCTACCCAGTACAGATTTGCAAAGGATATGTCTCCCGGCCATTGATATTTTCTTTGAATTCCACGATGCCGCTCTGTTCCTGATTTTAGTGAGCAATCCGGTGTAGTGTTCTTTCTTAATCCGGCCTGCATGGATTTCAGTCCCTAGATAAGCTCCAAAGCTGTCAGAGTGTTCCACACACAAGATATCACGGATCTTTAGCCTTTCCGTTCGATCAATGGTAGCAGGCAGTAGGACTCGTGATTTGCTTTCGTTGATGTGTAAGCAAGAGAACTCTGCAAATATTGATAAAACTTCCTTGATGATTGAAGCTTGGGTGGCTGATGCTTCTCCAAACAGAACCAGGTCGTCTGCGAACATGATATGGGATAGTTGAAATTGTTCAGTGCCGAAGACCATAGGTTTCCATTTCTGCTCTTGGACATAAGTGTTTATGAGATGGGAGAGCCGTTCCATACAAAGCACAAATAGGTACGGGGAGCATGGGTCACCTTGCCTCACGCCTCTGGCTGGGCGAAAACTCTCACCTTTCGTGCCATTCCAAAGAACTTGTAAGGTACAACTTTGTAAACAATCCGAGAGAATGTTGACAAGCTTGGATGGAATGCCTGTCTGGTTCAAGGTATCTTGAATAAATGTCCATTGCAGTGTATCAAAGGCTTTCGATAGATCAACCTTAATAGCCATCCACTTCATCCGTTTTTTGGAAGATTGAATGACGTGCACGGCTTCTTGCACAGCTGCGATGTTTTCCACTATATGACGCCCTTTGATGAAGCTGGTTTGTGTCCATAGAGTTAACTCAGGCATAACTCGACTGAGGCGATTACCAATGAGTTTGGTAATAATCTTGGCACTAACATTGAGTAGAGTGATAGGGCGAAAATGCATCACCTGAGTCGGGGGTTTGATCTTCGGAGTTAGAACAATCACACCCTGATTGATTGAAGGATCAATTTTCTCCGTAGTAAAAGCTGCCAGAACCATTTGGCATATCGATGGGCCAATCAAATCCCAGTTGTGTTGGTAGAAGGATGGGCTCATTCCATCAGGCCCAGCTGCTTTTGACGCCTCCATATCAAATACAGCTGCTTTGATCTCTGCCTCTGTGACATCCTGAGACAGAATACCTTGAGCATACATTGACAGGGCAGGGAACGCTGCGGCTGTCGGATAGGGTAGTATTGGATAGGCTCTGGATTCTCCATATAAGGATGAATAAAAAGTTGTGATCTCTTTCGTGATGAGGATACGGTCGACAGACCAATTCCCATTCAGAAGTTGTATCTTTCTCACTATGGGCCGGCTCTTCTTCAGTCTGTGAGCCGAGTGAAAAATTTTCGTATTCCGATCCCCATTGATTATCCATGCCGCCTTTTTATTTTGTAGTTTGAGTTCAAAATCCTGAGAGAGGGTCTCTTCCAACTGTCTGCATAGTTTATATTCCAACTTGTGGATTCCAGGATGCTTTCTCTGCTCTGGCAGACCTTGAATTCCTTCGATTCTGGCAAGAAGTTGCCTCTTTTTCCTATTTAGATCCCCAAATATACATTTCCATTCATCAATCCGAGCCGTGAGGATGGATAGCGATGCCTGAAAGGTATTTTCTGAATGCCACACCCTTTCTAGCCATTGGTCCCATCCAGGATGTAATTCCCAGCATGTGAGATAACGGAAAGAAGGTGGCGTAGGGAGTTCAATTGAAGCTTTGGTCAGGGTAGCTATTAAAGCACAGTGATCCGAGGACACTCTAGCAGTGTGTGACACGGTAATATGTTCAAAATAAGAGGCAGCTGACTGATTATGCAGTACTCTGTCTAGCCGTTCAAAACATGTGCCTCGTTTCCAAGTGAACTGTGAACCTGTATAACCTGCATCCACCAGACAACAGTTTCGAATTAGGGAGCGAAAATACGGACAACCCCGAGATGGTTTACCTCCTAATTTTTCATTAGAATCCGTAAAGGCATTAAAGTCTCCAAGCAAGATCCAAGGCTGGGTAATATTGTCGGCCAGGCTCTGAAGTGCCGGCCATAACCCACGTCTGGTCATTGCTTGAGGGCTACCATAGATAGTCGTACATATAAACGATACTGAATCTTTAAGAGTGATACGTGTGTGCAAGAATTGCCAATTATTAAGCAAAACTTGAACGGAGACCCCTGGTTTCTAGAGAATCCAGATTCCACCTGCAAAACCAACCGATTCAATTCTATGTGAGAAAGGAAAACGAGTCAGTCGAATTATTCGATCTGCCTGAGGTCCACAGATTCTAGGTTCTAATATCATTGCAACATCAATCTTATTTAGCATCACTAAATAATCAAGAGTCGCCAGAGTTTTAGAGTTTGCCATACCTTGGCAGTTCCAACTAAGTAGACGTATAGCCATTTAAATATGATATATGGGTAAAAACTGGAAATACTGGACATTCACAGACCTGCATCCATAGCCTCAGGTTCCTGTGGCATAGGATATTCTAAGTCACCTGTAAGATCTTGTTGCATTTCCTCAGTGAGATCAAATTCAAGGTTGGCAGCTTCCCGGGGTTTGAATTTCAGACGCCCGTGCTGTCCCATATAAAAACCTGATGTGTTTGGCGGACCTGGATCAATTTCGCCCTTGGAGGGGATTTTGGATCCATTTGGGTGTGGGATGACCACGGATGAATGACATTCTGATTGTATTGTTTCTGGGGGTGTGCTGGATGCCTCTGGCACAGCGGTATTGAGACCATTGTCTTGGAGTGGCTTGGAAGGGAGAGTGTTGGCTGGGTGAGCATCAGGTGGGGGAATTGTTTCCTTTGGGGGCACCTGTGTATAGTCTTGTTGATGGCGCTTGTTTGTAGGAGGTTTGTTATGTACTTCCTTCGCAGCTTTCCCCGGTTTTCGCTTATTAATTTGACGAGTACCTGCAAATGATGGCAATTCAGAGTCACATTTCCCAGATACAAAGTTAAAGGGATTGGAAGGTGTAACCGGTTTGGTTGTGTCTGTAGATCCCTCCAGGTGTTCCTCCGCTAATACAGAGAAGCGACTGGCTGTGACTTTGGTTGATCCTTTTGGAATTGTACTTGTGCTTGCCCCTCCACCAGTTCTATAAACGTTGCTTTTTCCCCCATTCTGCGATGGCATAGGTCGTTTGCCTTTTTTGTCTACTAGTAGCCAAGGTCCATGCTCAGACAAAGCTGGTTGCGGGATAGATACAGTTGAATTTGGTTCAGTGACAACTCTGGCCTGCGGAACCCCCTGGTTTGTCTGACTAGAGTGCACTGTGGTTTTTTCCTGTGGTACATTCCGTTGTCCTACCTGTGTCTGCTCTGTACCAGAGTTTGTTGGAGCAGCACTATTTACTTGGCTGTAGTTTCCTTTGTCTCCATAGGTGCATTGCTCTTTCTGATGGCCATATCGCCCACATCCAAAACATATGTTATATAAATCCTCATATTGTACCGCATAGACTATCCCATCGATATACAGGTTTGGTATCAGTGGCTTGCTCAGATCAATTTTCACAGCAACGCGAGCAAACTGCCCCCGGTCCGCCTGTTTGGTATTTTCATCTGCTTTCAAGAAACTACCAATAGGGGAGACAATGGCACGTAGTAAATCCTCTTGGAAAAAGTCTGGGGGTAAGCCTGGAAGGCGTAGCCAAATAGCAGTAGATGATAGTTTCCGCACCTTGGCATTGAAGTTTCTCTCCCACGGGTGAATATTCAGGTAGTGGCCAAGAATCTGGTATGGACCACCCGTGAGAATCTTAGTATAATCTGCAGCACCATCAAGTTTCAGCAATGTATAACCTTCAGCTAGGTCCATGAGGTGTATGTTGCCCTGTGGCTTCCAGAGATCTATCAATTTGTGGTAGAGGTTTCGGTAGTTGAAATTTCTACCCAGGGGTTTAAGGATGAGACTGAATTCCAGATTCGCCGTAATCTTACGATGTACTTCAGGTGAGAAGGAGATGGATGGTATGCCATCTACAATACCATGGATGACATCTGTGTCGGAGAGAATTATAGGGGTAGCGTGCAAACCTTGGAATTTAGCCGTCGGGTGTGAGGATTGGAGGCTTTTGAGGAACGTTCCCTTGTAGTTGAGGCCTGTGGGTACTGTCGATTTGTTGCCATCATCCATGGCGTGTTCCGAGGCCACGTTGTCCAGGGTCGCGGGCGAATTCTCCTTGTTTTTCACTTTCAGGGTAGCCGGATTAGGGTCTTCTGTCATGGGCGTGTTCCCTTCGGGTTTTTCGATGTCCATTGGAGGCGGTGGTAGCGGTGGTGTATGGCGGCGAGATTGGGCGAGATTTCGTTAGGGTTTCGTTGGCTCTTTTTTTAGAAGCCATACTTTTTACAATTGACAATTAATATTACGACAGCTTCGTTGTTCAAAAACTAAAATTCTACATGATAAACCCCAACTCTAAGAATACTAAATGCTAAACTTTATTTAACGACAATTAATTTTACGGCGGCTTCGACGCCGAAAAACTAAAATCCTAAATAATGAACCCAAACTCTATGAATCCTAAATGTTCAACTTTATTCAAAGATGATAATTAATATTACGGCGGCGAAGCCGCTGAAAAACTTAAACCCTAAATGATGAACCCAAATTCTATAAAACATAAATGTTAAACTTTATTTAAATATGATAATTAATATTACGGCACTCGTCGCCAAAAAACTAAAATCCAAAATGATAAACTCAAACTCTATAAAGTAAAAATGCTAAATTTTATTTTTAATATTACGCCGCCGAAAAACTAAAATCCAAAATGATAAATCCAAACTCAATAAAGTATAAATGCTAAACATTATTTAAAGATGACAATTAATATCATAGCGAATTCGATGCAGAAAAATTAAAATCCTTAATAATAAAATATATCGAAACCATATCAAATGATATCTCTCATCGAACCACACGATGCACTGATAATTATGGTATTTTCGTTTTGGTAAAATGTGAGAGATTTATGAGATAAATTCAATTTTAAAAAAAAAGAAAAAGGAATCAAAATTTAAATTAATAAAGAATAAAATAAGGGTAAAAAACAAATCCAAATGTCAGGTGTGTTTCGGTGGAATAGGAACTCACGACAACTCAGATAATGCATTTAACAAAATTATAAAATAAAATAGTATGGATGAATTTTGGATAAAAATTCTACACAGGTAGCATTATTCATTGAATTGTGACGTTGAATTATGCTCACGGGGTTACATATGTCATTTCAGAGACTAAATACAGGCCCAGTGGTCCACAAAGAACAGGCCCAACAGGAAAGCAGGCTAAAGACGTTTCCGAAGTCCCACTTGAACCTCAGTTTTCCAGTTTCCTGCAAGCAGACATTTTGGCAGCATCCGTTGAACTCTTACGGGGATCGAACCATGTGAGACTAAAAACCAAAACATGGTCCCAGATTGTGTGGAATGGACATTGAAAATTTTGTTGAGACAAAATCATGGTCTGCTTTCCTAGTGATCTTTCTTGCTTGTGCTTCCTTATCAACTTCGGAGGCTATGCATATGCCGAACGAGTTATTTTATGGTCTTAGGCCAGATTAATGATGTTAGGTCCGGGATGGTAATCGTGACAATTGATTCACGATACTTGAATGATTCACAACACTTGAATGGTCAGGATCACAACAATATGCACTCTTTGCTTGTTACGGCTCCCTTAACGGAGTGTAATTACCGTTTGTGGAGAGAATCAGTTCTAATTTCTCAGTAGTCATCACTCTCTTAAACAGCCATCCTATCTCCATGATTACGTTTGTTCTTCCCATTGCATCACTGCTTTTACCATAGTCAGAACACCTCTTTGTGACAACTCCACCTACTTTCCCATATGTCGTTCCTACTCATGTGACTCCCCCTACTATCTATTTTCTCACCAAGCTTACGACTTCTCCTGAACCCTCCAACTATGCACAAGCACAGGAACATCTTCCTTGGGTGGAAGCTATGCAACACGAGCTGAATGCTCTTGATGAGAATCGTACATGGTAGTTGGTTGATCTGCCACCAGGTAAACGCCACATCGGTTGCAAATGGGTCTATACGCTCAAATTAAATCCAGATGGCAGTGTTGCTCGTTATAAAGCTCACCTTGTTGCCAAAGGATGCAATCAGGTGGAAGGTGTGGATTATTTTGACAGTTTTTCACATGTTGCCAAGGTAACGACTGTTCGTTTGTTTCTTTCTATTGCTGCTGCCAATAACTGGACTCTTTCCCAGATGGATGTCAATAATGCATTCCTACATAGCACATTTGATGAGGAAATCTACATGGCAGTTTCTCCAGGTTACAAACGAGCTCAACTTGGTCAAGTTTGTAGGTTGATTCGTTCTCTTTATGGTCTTAAGCAAGCTTCCCATCAGTGGAACATTGAGCTGACACAGCACGTACTCAGGCTGGGTTTTAAGCAATTTGTTTCGGATAATTGCTTGTTTACACGTAGAACTAACAGTTCTTTTGTCGCCTTATTAGTTTACGTCGATGATATTCTCTTGACTGGGACACAAGATGATGTTATAGCTGAAGTCAGGGACTCTTTGGACCAAGCCTTTACTATAAAGGATTTGGGAGAGGCCAAATACGATCTCGACCTTGAACTTTTTCGTTCTTCACAAGGGTTCTACATTAATCAGCGCAAATACGTGCTCAATATTATACATGATGCTGGCCTAACTGACTGTAAACCTGCTTCTACACCACTTCCACCAGGCCTGGTTCTTTCTGATGCACAGGGTGAGTTACTGTGAGATGCCGAACCTTATAGGCGCCTGGTCGATCATCTGCTTTATCTTGGGTTCACCAGGTCGGATATTGGCTATGTTATGCAGCAAGTTAGTCAGTATATACAGCAGCCACAGATAGATCATTGGCATGCTGCCATCCACATTGTTAAATACCTGAAGGTTTGTCCTTCTCTTGGATTGTTCTATCCTGCTCAACCTCTTGTCACTATTGCTGCTTATTCTGATGCGGACTAGGCGAAGTGTCTTGATTCATGACATTCCCTTACAAGATATTGTGTCTACCTTGGTGGTTCTTTGGTCTCGTGGCAATCCAAGAAACAACAGACCATCTCTTGTTCGTCTGTCGAGGCTGAGTACCGCAGTTTGGAAGCTACTGTGTGTGAACTCTTATGGATCAGTTATGTTTTGGTTGATTTTGACATACATTTCCCTCTGCCTATCTCTCTCTATTGTGACAACAGAGCTGCATTACATCTCACGAGCAATCCTATGTTCCATGAGCAGACTAAACATATAGAGATTGATTGTCATGTTACTCGGGATCAGTTTAAGGTAGGCTTTGTTCTCCCTCTTCACATCTCTTCCGCAGATCGGATTGCTGATGTGTTCACGAAGTCATTGTCTCCTAGTCCCTTTGCTCATTTGCTCTCTAAGCTTGCGCTCCGTGATAATTACCTCACTTCAGCCTGCAGGGGACGTGTTGATGATAGCAGCCATCACACAGTATTCCAGACGACAGCATCAAGAGTGAATCCAAGCACACTGCATCCGGTGGTTGACATGGCAGCTACTACGCGGCTGGATCCATGTATAACTCATCCAACGGCTAATATGGTGTACTAGCAGGCCACATATTTAATGACAGCTGGACATTTGACTTTAACTAATTCATTAGCTTAATGATTTTGTATAAAGATTTTACGGATGCTTCTTGTAAATAGGTCAAACACTTTTCTCCAGTTTTCCTGATTCTTCAATACAAGAAGCAATTATTATTAAATCCTGTTAGTTCAATTGATAAGCATGTAAATCTCAAGTGTAAGAGGTGCAAGGTGCAGGGTTCGATATCAATAAAAAAACAACTTATCTATAAAAAAAAAAACAATTATTTACTGTGTTTCTTAAGAACAATTCACTGTATGACCGGCTACAACGCCGGATTTCACAAAACAAAACCTAAAAGTTTGATGTATCCAACGGGCTTGCTGCGAATATATAGCTTTGTCTATGGTCCCAAGATGACACTCTCTGGACGCGTCTTTGTTTCTAGGGACAAGAAGAGGACATCCGATACAGATTTCTTTTTTCATGTCCTTCATCGGTTTAGCCTGCTAGTATCATATTCGTTTCTGTTCTTGGATTGATACTTTTGAACTTGCTTATTGAACTTGCATTATAAAAATTCAATCTTGATATTTGTGTCATTCACATGCTTGGTGGATTAAAGATCTTGCAATGATCTGATCACCTTTTTTGTTCTGTTTGTATTCCTTGTTATTGTGGTGAACAGGCAGTGTTAGATTCAGACAATGATAGCAGAACATGTAGGAGGACAAGTACCATTTCGAGTGCAGCTGGTCCCCGGGGAATCATTTGTAGTGCTTCATCAATCAAAGCATAGGAATACGGGATTTGACAAAGAAAATTGGGAGATAGAGATGTAAAATGCCAGTGTTACCATAGAAATTTTCTAGTGAGCGGCACTATGTGCCGGACAGGCTGCCTTGCATACCGAATTCTAATTCCGGTCTTAGGATTTTAATCCGACGGCATTGATTAAAATACTCATTTAACTTAATCCTGACCGTCGAATTAATAGTGGACGGTCAGTATTAGAATTCAGGATGTAATGCAACTGGTACGGCACATAGCGTACCTAACTAGAAAAATTTCGGTGTTACTATGGGATATTTGTATTTCTTCTTCCCACTGGAGCCTCTTTGTCTCTATTTGTTTTATATCAACCAAGTTGAGTTTGTGTTATTTCAAGAATTGTGGAGTACACATATCCTGTTATGCTGTATTGCTGGTTCTTAGTACAGGGTACCAAACAGTCTACTGAGATTTATGCTCTTTTAACTTTTATGCAGAGAATTTGTTGGGATAAGATCTAAGCTTCAAAGATTCTGCAAGACAACAAAAGGAGAAACTATTATGAACAAGATATTTTGAAAGTCCTCAAAAAGCCTCAGCATTTTGGGAAAAATGAGAAATTGAGGAAAATGCAGCATCATTGGACAAAATGCCAAAGGTGTATCCTGTTCAGTTATGATGTGTTGGGGAGGATAAACTTTTCACTTCGCTCCAAACATCATCTGTTTCTTGCAAGTTCAATCTACATGTCTGAATGATTGTATATCTCTAAGCAGCAGTCATGGATTGTATATCTTACTGCTGTGCTGCATTCCCTCTCATTTTTCTGAGATATCCAAAAAAAAATAGAACATTAGTCCTTCTGGTCGTGTGACATGACACGGTCGAAAATGAGAACGGAAAATCAGTGTTCGAGAATGTGATAGGCGGACCCTAGGCAGCCGGACTTATAAGCGCCCTAAGCGGGAATTCGGGCAAAGTGGAGGGCGACATCCTAGCGCCTAGGTGCCGCCTAAGCAGCCTAGGCAACCACTTTTGGAACAGAGAAGGAAACAGAGGAAAGCAAACGTTCAGATTGAAGTACCTATTGATCTTTTGCAGTAGAGAATTGCTTCATGGATTGAGTTCTCAACATCACAACAAGAATTGCTAGGACGAGACGGGGTTAAACGGATCTGCTCTTGTGCTGCTCCTTTCCAACTCCTGACCCTTTTCAGCCCAGAATAAAGATCAGATTGTTTTTCACCTATTTTCTTCATATCAGAAGATTCAACAACTGAATAAGCTGAACTTGCTCTTGGTGATTCGGTAACGGAGTTGTTCAAACTGTGAGCTTCACCAACCTTTCGTTCAAGATCATCTACCCTGATACTCTTCCTTGAGAACCTCATCAATGGCCTCAACAATCCAAAACACTTGTGGTACACCCTTTTTGAAGATTCTCTCCATTTCCATTTAAACCAATACCTGTTCCTCCTCACGAGTAATGGAGTTGTTGCTAATGCATACGAAGAAATAACTGGAGATGGGGGAACAGAAGAGACCGAAGCATTCAAAGTTTGAGCCCTTGTTCTGTCATTATAAACTGGCATGATCTGCCCATCTGAGAAAATCTCATCAGCAGGAACCAGAGAAACATGGGAGGAGGATGTTTCAAGAGGAACATCAAAATCAAAATTCTGCTCCATATCATTGAGATTCTCCGGGAATATGAACTCTCCCTTGATGAACCAACTCCTTGAGAAGCTTTCAGTGGCAAGAGGATAAGAGTTTTGGTCCATCTCCATCGTCAAGAACAAGTGTGAGGCAGAATGATATGTGAATGGGAAGCAATACCTTGAAAAAACTTTAACTTCTGATGGAGAACTGCACTTTATATTAGGAGTCACAACAGGAGATGGATTTTTCACAGCACAAATTCAATCCAACAACAATTTTGCAAGAAGATGTTTCTGTAGTTTTTTTTCCATTTCTTTCCATTTTTTTCGCTGATGTTGGCCCCTTTTAAAGAAGACCCTTACTGAGCTTTTTGTCTTCTGATATCGCAACTCTTGCTTAAACACAAATAAACATGATAACCGGAGACCTTAAAAAGTGGCCCCCAGTCATCCTTGAAGCATCTTAGCAGCAGACCCGGTATCCCTTTGTTGTTTGGTGGAAACACAAAGCAAAAGAGCACAAAGATTTTGAAGTGTATTTATGTGACATAGCTAAAGAAATTGTCCTCTCTTTGCTGAAAAGGGTTCATGCTTCACGCCCAGAAAAGAAAACAGGACCTTTTTTTTTTCCCTACATGTAATGTGGCTTTCAAGACATTTCTAATGTTTTCATGGCTCTTTCCAGCGTGAAAGTACGATAAAGGAAACGATGGAAGCCTTCCCGTGGTGACACAGAGCACTTCGCTTGACAGAAGTACAAAGCTTACACGAGATTCCAACCTTGTAACAGTGAGTGCAGTGGGGAGACGGACGATGCCCCAAATAAGTGTCAGTATTCATGAAAACATATATTTTAAAATGTGCACGATACGAATCAAAAGCAACTCGCACGAAACACGACTACAAATGATTTTTTTTAAACTCCACATTGGTGACCAGTATGTGCAGTAATTGTGAGCCGTGACATATGATTTGGGAGTTGGAAGGGGTCAATGGTAAACACAAACTATCTCATGTACACTATTGCCCCATATAACATAATTTAGACCTATTGAAACTGTTGGGCTTATATATTAGTTATATCAATTAATCCGTTTAATTAATTTAACCTAAAGCCCACTACCCACCTAA
>JAOYMZ010069847.1:0-12280 GCA_025802335.1 Pinguicula primuliflora | reverse complement strand
GAATTTTCTTATTTGTTTGCAGAGGTTAATGGATTAGTCATAAAAAAAATAGTCATGATCTCATTTATCCTACCTATCAAAAAAAAATGATCTCATTTATCCTTCCTCAAATTTACCCATTGAGTTTCGAAACCGTGCCCTGAGGGCACGGGCATATACTAGTCATCTTATAAATTGAGCTTTATCTCACGTCCATTGGGGTGTCGTATTGATGCCAACACATTTTCTGTTCGACCAATGAATAGCAGGCGCGTCCCTGTTCATTTTCTGTTTTTCTTTTGTTTTTGTATGACACGATTTTTTATTTTGGTTTCTTTTCTCTTATTTACGCATCTTTTATTTTTTTATTGTTTTTTTTATTTTTTGTTTCTCTCTCTTATTTCTTTCAAAATTTCAATTTCTTTGTTTTCCTCCACTTTCTCACCTCTAAACATTATTTTGTATCTCTTTGTCTTTGCTACTGTTTCTAGAATCGAATTTTAGCTGGTATACAGCTCACTATTTGTCGAAACGGAGGTCGTCATAATTATCAGCGCATCGTGCGCTTTCATATGACATGCCACTTTATATAGTTTTGATGTACTTATTATTTAATTATTTTTTAATAATTTATGCTGTAACGATAGAATTCCACCTGCGTCGCGTGCGGTTATGCACAAGCCGTATTTTACGTTAGTGTTTTTATGCTGATCGTGTCTTTAATACACGAGTAATATGCTAGTAGTATATAATTATATACAACATAATGTTTATATATGTATCATTGTTAGACATACATGTTTTAGTGTCGTATCATGTTAGGGTCCGTTTACTGCATGTGTTAGCGTTTGATTATGAGCGTTCTTGCAGTTTTTAACATTCGTAATCAAACTGACTATCCTGTTTACCGTGAGTTTAATTTGGAGAGTTAACGAAGGTACAACTCTCCAAATCAGGCGAAAAATGTCGATGGGTTGATACAGATGGTTATTTCAATCCCCAAAAACACGACTGATTCAGCGCGTTATGGGTTGCTAAAATACCCTTGGTCTTTCATCTAAATTACAAACCCACCTCATATATATACCATTTCAACCCACAAAATCAAACCATTCCCGATCACGATTGAAGAACGCCGAACCTTACCTTTGCAAATTCATCTTCAAGACTCGACGAATCAATGGATTTTATTGCAGATATACTCGATTCTCCTTTGTTGGTACGTTTTTATTCGCATTTCATGGTTCGTTTTTATTCAAATCAATGGGTTTGTGCGTATTATCTTGTTCTAATTTCATGGGTCGTAATTGGTGTGTGCGGATTTTCTTGGTTCGAATTACACCGCTCGTGGATTTTCTTGTTCGACTTCTATTGCTCCTACTGGGTTTGTGAGGAGTTTCGAATTCTAATTTCATGGATTGTGAATTTCATAAACAATGGCTTGTGAATTTCGAATTCTATTGTTATCATAAACAGTTGCTTGTGAATTTCATGGCTTCTCTGTTTTTTACGACTTCTATTGTTTTTTCCAGACTGATGATAAACAAAAGGATTTCCGAAGAGTCTTGACTCTACTTTCAATCTTAGATTCACTTAAACATATCTAAAAAATAGAAGGTAAACGTGTGTGTCGCCCGGACGATATTAGGTATAGTTTAATTCAGCGAATACCTAAATAAGTAGAATACTTGAACAAGCTGTGTTTAGGGAATGATATTGACTGTTTTGACAACCTTCGTATGATAAAGGAAGCATTCTACCGTCTTTGCACTGTTCTTCTGTTGGGTAGATGGTTTGTGATGATGTGTACGTTAGTGCAGGAGAGAAAATTGCAATATTCCTTATGATAGTAGGTCACAACCACAAGTTTCGAATGGTTAGGTATGATTTCAATAGGTCAACCCGCACTATATTTAAATCTTTTCACGAGGTCTTAAATGTTGTAGTCAAGCTCAAGCGATTTGTTCAACCTATTCCCATACCTGAGGATTCGACTGATGAGCGTTGGGGTATGTTCCCGGTAAGGATTATAGCTAGCTAACCTGTTCATTATAATATATGGCTTGTTTATTTTATTATTCAACCTGTTCATTATATAGTTCGACTGATGTGTTTACATATTTCACAGGGTTGTCTCGGGACTCTTGATGGTACATATGTCCCCATGTATGTACCAAATAAGAAAATACCACGCTTCAGGACGAGGAAGGGCCAAATAGCTGTCAACGTCCTGGGTGTATGTGATCGCAATGGCCGTTTTGTATACGTTCTATCAGGATGGGAGGGGTCAGCTGCAGATGCACGAGTATTAAAGGATGCTCTTAGTCGCCCAGATGGTTTAAATGTTCCTCAAGGTACTGCATTCGGCCAAAAGAATTTGTTTTCAAGCTACTTTATTGCTCGTTTAATGGTATGTTATGTTTTTTAGGCATTCACTATCTTGCGGATAATGGGTACATGAATTGCGAAGGTTTTTTAGTTCCCTATCGTCGTACACGTTACCATCTGCGTGAATGGGCTACTGGGAATTGAGCTCCACAGAATGCGAAAGAGTACTTCAATCTGAAACACACGAAAGCCCGAAATGTCATTGAGCGGACGTTTGGCATCCTAGAGTATCGCTGGGCAGTGTTGAGGTCCCCGATGTACTACCACATACGTTGTCAAATAAAAGTGATATATGCTTGTGCTATACTTCATAACTTTCTCAAAGAGAATCAACCCCATGACATTCTGGAGGAGTTTGAGGATGAACCAGTCACTCCGAGTCAGAGCCCTACAGATTTTCCTATCTAATATGTCGTGTCATTGGAACCATCTCTTGCATGGACACAGAAGCGTGATGAAATTGCCACCTCAATGTTTGCAAGATATGAAAATATGGCTCAGGGACAGAATTCATGAACTTGGTTTAAACTTTCTGCTTGTTTTTATAGAGTTCGCAACATTGCTTATGCTGTCTTATTTTTCGAGTGTATGACATTGATCATAGTTGATGTTTTCGAGTGTATTTGATCACATTTTCGAGTGTATTCATGTATATGTCTTAGGTTGACTATTTGATTTCATGTGTTTGAACGATAGGTAAGTTGTTTGAAACTTATAAGGTCTTATTGCCGAATCCGGAATATGTTTACTGTGTTTGATATAGGTCTGATTGGTGGATCAAATGTATATAGCGTGAAGGTTATTTTATACATTGCACGTTCATTTAACTGTTCAATCATTCTAAATTTACTTTGAAGTACACACGCGGAACCAAAACTCTTCAAATCAAAATCAAACTGAAAAATATGTTTACTACATTTGAACTTGATATCGATAACGTTCTGGATCAAAATCAAACTCGAAACATTAAGTTTACACTAACAGGACCTAAAAGATTGCAGTTCATTAATATTCCTTGCTTCTAGTCGATTAGGCTACAACATTGGAACGTAGAATGAGAAACCCACCAGGAGTAGAACCGTCTTCTTCCCTCTATCCTCCCTCAGAAGCATTGATAGTGGCAATAGTTTTTGTTTTTTTGGATAGTGGCAATAGTTTTTGTTTTTTGGGATAGTGGCAATAGTTGCCAGGGAATTCATATTGTATCTTTGTTGTCCCCTCCATTAATGATTTGGCCCGGGTCGTGCCCATTTGATTCCTCGATGTTATTTTTGCTTAATGGATAGATGTGAGTTTGTCTGTGTTATCTTTGCGTTCCGTAAGACGTTTTTTTTCACCATTATTTATTTCCACGATTCTTGAGGATTTCTGGCTCTCGGGGAAGGAGCCATTATTTGGAGGCGATTTACAAAAAAAGGTGAAATTTTTATCTGTTCAGTGCTTGAGACGTTTTGTTGTTCATTTTTATTGTTATTACGGATCGAATTACAGGTTGTTTCTCGAGATCTGTTTGTACTCCAATCTGCAATTTATCTTTACTGTTGGTCCTTATTTTGTTAAATTTCCATTGTGTTTAGTTGAAATTTAAACGTTTCTGTTCCCTTGTTGGAATGCAAGCTCTCTTGATTTGCAGAAAATCCTTTAACTAATGTCTCTTCCTTGAATAGAATTTGATTGGGAATGTTGTTTTCGGGGGGATGAAATCTGGTTGCTACTCAAGAGATGTTTCTCATAATCCCAATTCTATGAGTTTTACGCCGTGTTGAATGCCCTTTATTGCAATTTGCAATTGTGTTGATAGAATTGAAATGTGCTTCCTTTAAGGATTTTAGCCCTTCAATATGCCATATCGAGCAAATGGCTTATTGTTGTTCTCAACTATGGTATTTGTATCCTTTTGGTGTATACAGTCCAAAGAATTGTTTTCTGTTCCTCATTGAATCTTGGCAGGATATTCTTCCTTGGTCAGCTCATATCATGTAGTAAAAGGGAAAGTAGTTTTGCTTTACCAAATATACAGAACCATACACGTTTTCAATGCGAATCATGCTCGTGAATTATTTGGTCTTATCATTTATGATTCAATGAATCCAAAATAACCTTTCAAGGGGTTACCTGTTCAGAAATTAGGTTTGTATAAGCATCACTTGTTTCCTCTTGTGTTGATGCTGAAGTTTTTCTTTGTTCATGGTGAAAATTAACAAATAATATTTATTTTGCTAGATTCTGCAAATTCTTCATGATGGAAGGGGAAACTTCATGGATTTGTCACTGCAACAACAAGCTTGCAAGTGGCCACTTGGAGTTCAATTCATTCTCTGAATCCCATGATGAGATAGACAAAGAAGTTTCGATTGATCTGATTTTGCCTGATGATCTGTTGGAGCGAATCTTGGCCTACCTCCCCATCCCAAGCATTTTCAGAGCAGCCTCCGTATGTAAGAGGTGGAATGAGATAGTAGCCTCAAACAGGTTTCGTTGGAATAGATCTCATGTCTCATCAGAGAAGCCTTGGTACTTCATGTTTACAAGTTCTGATAAACCTGTTGGCTATGCATACGATCCTATACTTAAGAAGTGGTATGCCATTGATCTCCCTTGCATCGAGACATCTAATTGGTTCGTCGCTACATCTGGAGGGCTCGTTTGTTTTATGGACAATGATAGCCGGAGCGAGTTGTACATCTGTAACCCAATAACTAGATCCTGCAAGGTTCTTGATGAGCCGCCTGGCCCTAAATATTCTGATTATAGTGCATTAGCAGTTTCTGTCACTCGAGGAACTCGCACTTACAGCATCTCAATCGTGAGATCCAAGCAGGTTCCTGGGAACTTTTATCAGTGGGATCTTTCCATCCATCTGTATGATTCGGAAACGATGACATGGGTAACAACTCTGACAGAGGTTTTGATGGGTTGTAGAGCCGGTGATGAGAGTGTTATCTGTGATGGGACATTGTACTTCTTGATTTACTCGACCGGAGGTGTTGGGTTCGACAACCGCCACGGCCTGATTCGGTATAACCTCAGAAGCAGATTGCCTCATGGACATCTCATGGGGAGTTTCATCCCAGTGCCCTGTTCTTTAACATGTGGCCGCTTGATGAATCTTAAGGAAACTCTTATAATGGTTGGAGGAATTGGGAAACCTGACCGGCCGGATATCATTAAGGGTATTGGTATTTGGCGGCTGCGGGGTAAAGATTGGCATGAGATTGCCCGCATGCCCCATAAGTTCTTTCAAGGTTTTGGAGAGTTGGATGATGTCTTCGCTAGCAGTGGGACTGATGACCTCATCTACATTCAGAGCTACGGAGCACCTGCACTTCTTGTTTTTGATGTTTATCATAATATTTGGAAATGGTCTCAGAAATGCCCTGTCACAAAGAGGTTTCCCCTTCAACTTTTCACCGGCTTCTGCTTCGAACCAGGACTGCAAATTAATCCCTAGTTGGCTTATTTTTGACTTTTATCTGGAGATGTTGGTCCTGATCTCAGTTGTCCTCATATATATCTACTAGGAAGAGCAGTATATTTATTCTTTACATTCATAGATTTGATCCGGTGGGTACAAAAGCTTTTTGTCTGGGAATAGAATTTTATTTCTTACATTTCATGACATTTCTCGGTTCCATAATTATTGCATCCAACATCTTATTTTGGAATTTTCTCTCATCCGGGTGAAGTGGTGTGACATAGTAGCAGCTGCATGCTTTTGCTGTTTTTTTTCCATGGTTGACACATGTCTCTCCTCTGGCTCTCTGTTGTCTTCACAATTCCAATGCAACTGGGAAGACAACACTATTAAATCGTATCGTAAGAGGTCTTGAGTTCAACTCCAGAAGAAGCGTTTGGTCAGGCCTAATTAGGAGTCTTTGAGCTGGGTGCAGGACACCTAGATTAGTCAAGAGTTTAAAAATCATCTTTTATCGAGATGAAAGTTTGGGAAACCATGGTGCGTAAGCCTTCCTTTTCAATGCGTGGGGTGACATGCCACCGCTGTTGGGTCCATATCTCGGAGCTGTCCTATCCTATATCATGGTTGTGTTTTTGGTGGGTGAGTGGGTTGTTGGTGGTGGTTGGTAAGTTATTCCACTCTGTCACTGATCTCATATCGTCCACGGTCCAGTGCAGCAGCAGATGAAATGGGAGCATGACAGAATGCAACTGTTTCTGTAGTTCATATCTCACCTGCGATGCACAAACCAGGGCACGCCAAGTTAGACTGTCTAAAAGCTTCGGTCTCAAACCGGAGAAGGTGCTCAACAATCAATATTATCCTTGCAAAACGACGTGTTAAGAATCACAACATCTAAAACTTTTGTTCTGCGGCCTAAGCGGACCAGGCCCTAGAATGTATGACTTTATTCGAATTTCCGCTTTAGACGTTTAAAAGCCCGCCAGCTAGCCTAACACGGTCTAGAACTAAAGAAATAATCTTTTGGACAACTGCTTCTATGAAAGGAACAAAACCCCATCCGCCACCAGGTGTCCCTCGCGCCTATTGGGAGGGACTCAAAAGTTGGCAAGTGTCCACCTACTTGCCTTGCTGCAAACTCAGAGCTACTTCAGTAAATTTACCCACCGTGGCAATTGCTTTCATGAGAGAGAAGAATACAGTACTGGCATGGTTGCTAACTAATTTTATCTATATGCCGTAGTAATTTGCTCTCTGACCGTGCGTGTGACCGTGGGGCAGGAAGGGCTGGATATCTGAGAGAGAGAGCGAGCAACCATGGCGAGGGAGGAAAAAATCGAGGATGGGGAAAGACAAAGGGCCAAGTCGGAACACGGGTTTTGGGTGGGAAACAGTGTGGGAAATTCCACTCCATCGCCCACATGGAAATTTGGGTTCATTCAAGCTGATGACAATCTTACTCAACATTTCAAATGTTCTTTCAACACAAATGCTATTTCTGCAAGGAAGTTGGGATTCGGTCTGTGGCAGATGCACCCACAGCCACAGATCAATACCAAGGCAGCAAAGGTTATTAGTTATTGCTAGCGTGTGCTCAAACTTGAAAATGACCTGCTTTGGCTTTTGATTGTCGTATGAACGATTATCTCTTTGCCGATAACTGCTAAGTTTATGTGTTAAGATTCTGAACAAAAAGATGGTGGATGTGTTTTGTCTGTTCTTCTAGTTTCTGCAATTTCCTTTCAAGTTATTCTGTGCATATGGTTTAGTTTTGCTCTTTTTTCCAGTCTCATGTTAGTTTTTTTCTTTTGATAGTGAAAAGTATGGGACCCTAACCTCCATACCCAGCTCACTTACCCAGCTCACTTACCCAGCTCACCCGGTTTGATTAGTCCCGTGTTAGTTAATATAGTTAACTGAAGATTGGAATTGATGTGAAAATCAGTTGCTGAGTAGTACTATATTTTCCGGCGTGCAGATGCCTCACCACAACAGTCCTTCAGCCATCCCAGTTCATCCTCTAGTGTTCAGGGATAAATTGGTGGAGTCCGGTCTCTGCTTCATTAAAATGTCAATCGAGTTACAAACTATTCTCCATAGAATTCAGAATCTGGAAGAAAAACATGAATTAGATGCGGCATTAGTGAAGAAGCTGAGAAGGGAGGTGGACCAGTTTCAGGCACAAATTCAAGAACTTAAGCAAGAGAAGAAAAGGAATCAGGAGGGATACCGTTTCTTGAAGAATCATGCACCTGAGTATGATGTTTCCGGGGAAAATGAGGACTACCAAATCAAAGTCGATGCTGATTCAGTACAAGACAATGCAGTAGATGGACGAAGATTGAGGGAACATTCAGAAAAGCTCCATTGTCAGCTAGATAACGAGGTTTTGGATGTGAACTATTCATTAGCTGGTTTGGGAGAACTTGAGAGGGAGAGGAAGGCAAGAATTTTGCTAGAGGAGCTCTGTGATGAATTTGCCAAAGAAATTAGAGATTACGACGGAAGAGTACAGCTCTTGAAGCAGAAGTTTTGTGAGAATGATGAGAGAGAGATTGAAGGGTATGATAAGTTGATCCTTCATATTTCTGAGGCCTGGTTAGATGCGCGGGCACACATGAAGTCACCGGATGCTGCTGCTGTTTCAGATAAGAGATCAGCTATGGAAAAGTTATATCCTGAAATCAAGACCTTTCTTCGAACTAAACAATCTGTTAATTCTGGAGGGAAAGGTTATATGTCCTCAGAAGGTCAGAAACCTGCAAGTATTCCGTCAGTTGATAATAATGAAGATGATCCGGCTAGCATTATAAAAAATGCACAATCAGGAAAGGATTCAGGCCCATCTACCTCACGCGTGAAGCTAGAAGCTCGTGGCAATGGAAGGAAGCATCAGGTCATGAAAGAGGAATCAACGGAGTCAAAAACTGATAATTTAGGCAGAACAGCTTACCCAGTAAGGCCAAGAGGAGAGCAGATCCATAAATATGTATGGAAAGGTAATAATAGAAGAATTGATGCGGATTCTTTGACATCAGAGAATAAGATACATCGATATAAGAATCAATGAATATTGGTTTATTTTGATTCTATCTTCCTTTATAGGTCATCCAAGCCCAGTACCCAAGTGGACATCTGAGATATCAGCAAACAATCCTGCTGTTTCACAGATTTCTGCAAGGGGGGCAAAGAGCATAAGACCCAATACTTTGAGGGCAATGCTGATGGAGGCAAGGCTAGAGGACAAGCAGAATAGAGATTGCAAAGATATTTGCTATTGCTAGCAAAATATAAGTATTCACGGGACTCAAATCAACTGGCTGCATATCCTCTCAGTTACTGCTGGACTGTCTTTCGAAATGGTTTTTTGTCCTTTATTTATGGACCTTTTGCCTTTAGATGCTTTTGTTGTGGGGATGGGATACTCAAGTGAAAGCAGCTCTTAGTATTGACTTGACATTACTGATACCAGGAGCGAGTCTTCTGTTTGTCAATAGGTAATAGTGGCAGGACAAGGAAGATGGACCCACAAAGCTTAAGGGGGCGATCCAAGCTGGAGAAGCTCATCAGTGATAGAGCCTGATGATTCACGGTCGCATGTAATTAGTTGATGAGTTTGCACAATTCATGAATAAAACAAATGTACCTGTAAAAAAGATACAGTATACTTATGAAACATTATACTTATGAACTTGCTTTAGGTTCTTTATGCAGGTTGACAATGAGTATGTTTACGGTGCTGTGAGATCATGACAGACATGATATCATTTAATATGATAATATGATGGTTAAATTAAATTTTGACATATAATTCATTTATTCGGCATTTAATATTCATCACCTAATATTCTGTCATCTGAATATTTTTCGCTTGATGGTGAATGGACCGGTCTCATTGCACAATAGTTTTAGTTTCTTGAGAAATTTTTTTATGCTATAAGTAATGGTGGGCATTCGGATCGGGATTTTCCGAAATTCCGAATTCTGAAATTTTTGCATTTCGAAATCCCGATCCGAAATTTCGAATTCTATGTTCGGATCGATTTAGGATCCATTTTCTATTCTGGATAACAATTCGCAACAGAATGGGTTTTTGAGTTCGGAGTTTCAAAATTCCGAATACCGAAATATTGTATTGGGCCAATACTTTAATTTTAAGGATGTTTTGGGTTATTAGATTTTACTTTTGGCCCAATTATTTACTAGTTAAGAACAGTGAATTACATTGTTCATTCTTCATTGACGTTTCTAAACCTAATTCTCTCATCTCGTCTCGACTCACGATCCTTCATCAGATCCACTTTGCTTTGACGTTTCTAAGAAGTTTGTTTAACAATTGCTAATTGCTTCCTTTTTTGATCTGAATTCTGTCTCCTGAAGTAAGTCACTTCAATTATGTACATGTTTTGGTTTGATAAGCAATGAAATAGAAGACAATTTTGATGTTCTTGTTTGCTGATATAAATGTGTGTTGTTTTGGTCCGATGCCAAATGTTGAGTTCGGTTGATGACATTAGTTTGTGTATTGTATCATCCATCACGAAGGAATTTGTATTATAAATGATAATAGTCTGTTACATTTTTTTTTTCGAAATTTTGGATTTCTAAATTCAGATTCGAAATTTCAAAATTCGAAATTCTGAATTGTAATACAGCTCGGATCAGGATTGCTGTTTGGCTTCCGAAATAATTTCGGAACGGATGAAAAATAGACTATTCCGAATTCTGAATGCCCAGGCCTAGCTATAAGGTCAACTGTTTTTTTGCAATTTGATACCACCAGACCTTCCAAAGGCTGGAAATTAGTCCGGCCTTTTGAATGTTGAAAAATGTTAATCCCGACTTTCCATAAGTCGGGCACAATTAGTAGGATTGATTGCGGTAGTTAAGGTATTCCAGCCTTCAGAAGGACAAGATATAACCTGAGTGATATTACCGGCGTTTGGAAGGTCAGGCACCGTCAAAAACCTGATGGTCCCCTCTTTTCTTTCTCTGCTCATTTTTTTCCGATAAATTTTTCTTCCTTCCACCGTCTGCCGTTGTCAGTACTACGCCGCCCCAATGCCGGAACACATTCTATTTCTTCTCCCTTCCGACTGCACTATGTAATTTTCTTCATAATCGGCTCTTTTTTTATTGTTTCGATTTTTTGTTTATTTGGTATGAATTGTTATATAATGGTTAAAGATATGTTTATTGTTGTTTAAAGTTTTGTAAAATTGTTTTGAAATTATTAAGAATTGTTAAGAATTTTTTATAATTGTTAAAAATTATTTTGAAAGTGTTTAGAATTGTTTTAAAATTGTTTAGAATTAATTTGAAATTGTTAAGAATTATTTAATATTATATCTTGGATAACCGCATGAGTTCGCAGTAGAGTCAATGACATGATTTATATTGTTTGGGGTCAGAGGCCGTATTATGAGATTTGAGTCACCATCATAGTAATAAAGTGTTGGAGGGAAAAGTGGATATTGATCACACAATGGAGACGAATCATCTTGTTATTTGGTTGTGTGGGCTAGCACCAGCATGTGCAATAATACACATTAGGTACTTCAGCTTCATTCAGAACTTGGATCGCATCCGAAATTATAGCTGGAGGATCGCTGTGCTGTGTAACCTAAACTATTATATGTGTAAGGTGCATACGCACGGTGCAAGCCAGATGGGTGTAGCTACGCGTCTGATTCAGATAGGGGTTATTCAAGACTGCTTCAATCAGCCTGCACCCTCAGTCCACGTCGTTGTATAACCACTACGGTCGGAGAAATCTGAATTTTCCCGAGATCTACGGGCCCAAATGGGTCAAAAAGATGTTGAACATTGACCAGGAGATCCATGTAATTAGGACTATCCGGATGCAGTTAGATGATGTTTATGCCGATCAGTTTAGTTTTTTTATATTTCAATATCTAATTTAAATTATCTTGTTGATACTTCATTTAATATTGCTAACAATTCCTGCTTTATATGTAGTTTGTATCCACTTCGTACAGTACACTGGAGATGTCGCAGGTTAGCGAGGCCGATCAATTATTGTGGCACTACGATGGTCATATTTTTTGTTGAGGATTGTTGAGTTCGTGCACACCAGCCGTGTTCGACATCAGTTTGGATACATCCAGACAATTTTTGAGTCTCTTGACAAGGTTAGAGAGACTCAGGCGCACGGTATGGGTACTACCGGTGGTCGGGATTAGGGGTGGACATTCGGAATTCAGAATTCAAAATTCGGTCAAATTTTGGAATTCGTTCCGAAATTATTTTGGAAACCGAATTGCCATCCCGATCCGTTCCGTATTACGATTTGGAATTTCGGAATTCGGTATTTCAAAATTCAAAATGCCCAGTATTTCGGAATTCGGAATCTAAATGCCCACCCCTAGTCGGGATACTCTCATTAGATTGTGCATCTAGATGTGGAATGATCGATGACATCATGTTAGTGGGGATCCACCTCTAGTGGATGTGCTGAGCAGATGAGAGCCTGCA